>JAGFPH010008313.1:31177-56847 GCA_018207615.1 Philaenus spumarius
AAATTTGATCCCCCCAAATCCCCCTCCCCTAAAATTTCGAATTTTTTGGAACCTTTCTTAGCGAGCACCTAGGGCCCTAGAGGAAGCTACATACCAAATTTCATTCCAATCCGTTGAGAAGTTTTTGAGAAATCGTGATGAGTCAGTGAGTGGTATTTGGCTTTTATATATAGAGATAACATACACTCAATTTAATTTATAAAACTAGTTGCGAGAGTAGTAGGCCTACATTCAAATCTTGAGTGTTTCTTTAATTAATAACACAATCGTAAATAGAGGGTAAACCTTAAAGATGAGAATGTAGTTTGACAAAATTGTGCTGTAATGGAAAAAAAAATTGGGTCTGCGTCGGACCAGACGGTGGAAGTTATACTTCTTTGGCCATTCGTATATTCGTATACTTTCCTATAATTTTTGGGGGGAAAATTCCCAGCCGGAGATCGAACCAGGGATTCTAGCATGGAAGTCGAGTGCGTTAACCACTCACCCACCGAGCCTCTTGAGGTATCTCTTGTAGAGAAAAGGTATGAAACAGGTACTTTCCGGATTTTACTCCTAACGCGTGACGCGGTTTCTCGACCGACACCCCATCCCGATTACAACGGGCGCAAAGAAGTATAACTTCAAAAATTTTAAAACTTATAATATGTGTGGTAATTTATGAAGATAAAAGGAACACACGATTAGACAGACCAGCTTTGTCCACCCATCAAAGTTGTTACTCTACTGCATCAATGTTTTAAACTTGACCACTCATAAACTCGGTCCTACTTCCAATCATTATTAATGTAAGAAACACTATTGTATCAATATAAATAGGAAAACACTTATTCTATTATTTTACTTTCGTAATTTCCTTTTGCATCTAGATTCGAAATATCAACCAATTATTTAGATTAGGCCCTAACTAACTATAGCACAATGAACTTTTTAGATCACGACTTAGAAAATGTGACTTCTAAAGTCGGATATTGGGGGCTTCACTCTTTGAAATTATAACATTTCCAGAAAACCTGCAACCTTAAAATTTGATACACGTTTCTACCGTGACAACATAAAAAAACCTCAATATTCGGAAATTTTAAGCAACTTATAAACAGTTAAGAACGATTTTGGTTGCCATAAGGAATATAGTGTGCAGAGTAGATTGAAGGATTACAAGCGTTTTCCAAAACTAGGAATAGATTCAAAACTGGTTATTATTTTAAAAACACACCAGATTTTCAATTTTATAAATCTTAATATTTGATTCCAAATTTGTATTAATAGTTCTTAATTTACGGTTCTGTTGTCGTTTAATTTGTTAAGTTTAAGAAATGTGTTCAGTTTTTTAATTGGCTGTATTTTATATATGTAACCTAAATGAGGCAATGAGTTAACTTTTCAAATTAATGCTTTCTTATATTGACAATGTTTGTGTTCAGTGAATAGTATGGTCAACCTAAATTAAAATCGGCCCATATACAAAATTTTCAAACTACAGTATTTGTATTTTTAATACTCGATGTACAGTGACGTTCTTCGCAATTACTGTCGCATAACTTTTATATATTAGCTGTTTAAACAGTATAACTAAACACACCGTAACCAAAACCATCAATAGGAATATAATAAATAATGAACTTAACTTGTGAGGTGGTATCTATACTAATATTATAAAGAGGTAAAATTTGTTTGTTTGCATGTAGGGGGTAATCTCTGGAACTACTGAAACGATTGAAAAAATTGTTTTACTAATACAAAGCTACACTATCCCTGAGTAACATAGGCTATAATTCATTTTGATACAATCATATTTTATTTCAATATTTGTAAATTTAGTCGGAAAAGTTCTTAGGTTAGGGCTAGACTGATGAACCAAAACATATATATTTCTTGGATGTATTTACATTCATTATCACAGCAACCAATTGAATAAAATAACAGATGAATCAGCTATTTGCTCTAATATTTCCATTAACAGCTGATTTCAAACTTTGAAGCAATTATTTGTATTTGTAACTTTTAGGTTAGGGTTCTAAAATGTAGACCTGAGCCTAGCTGGTTCTTTTAACCTTTATTATAACTGTTATAAAAATATACGAAATAATTCGATTTGAACATTTAATATTATTTACCAACTTACCTTTGAAGTTATTATTAATCCTACACCTTTATTATAAAGAAAACGTAACATGATAATGTGTTTCCAACGGGCTTGGCGTGCGGAGCACGCAGGGGTTTCCCCTAGTACTTGAAATAAAACTTGAACACAAACTTATTTATGCACCATTCCAGCTCGAGTATCCCTGAAGATGATGACTGCCATTGAAACACATTTGAGAAAATAAAATTATTATTTGTGAGAAAGTATGTAAAATTGTCTTCTATCAAATAATTAGGGGGTGTTCAAATAATTTAAAAACTGGTAAATAATGTTAGTGAGCCTGTGATGAAAACATTAACAAATAACATAAAATGTGATAACTTAATAATGAGAGAAACATATGTACTAGTTTTTAGAAAAAATATTTTCTATCTAGTAAATCCGAACACAGATAAATTATATAGTGTAATTATCAAAGACATTTTATACAGGCTGTCTTACATAGTTTAGATGTATAATATGCTAAAACTGTGACGCTCCAATGTTGAGTTGATGTGAAACCTCACTCTATTTACATGTCGCATCAAACGAAAATCAAAAGGTAAACATTGATGTCATAGCTGTAGAATATTAAAATATGACAGTAAAGTTATTTCCATATGAACATTGATGTGAAAGTCTAGAAGTGATGCTGCTTCCAAGTAAAATAAATTATTGTATGTGAAGACTATAATAAATGAGAAGAATGTGCAAAGAGTGTCTTCTGGAAGAAGGGTAATTTGGTAAGCGCACTGACCTAACAATAATACTCTCATCTGCTTATTTGAGAAAAGAAAAAGAAAGAACTTTTGATTATAACTAAAACTTTTATCACATCTCTAGTGTTGATACTTTCTAAAATAACATCCTCAGAAAAATAAAGCAATACATCTAAATAATACATTCTAAATAATATTACATTCTGCTATACATTCTAATAATAGTTTATGATCTGTTTTACGAAAAGAGCATTAGACTAAATCAATGAAAATATATTTACTGATGATAAAAAGGCAAATAATAATTTAATAATTATCAAGCTAGTTTAACATAATATATATGTTTTTAAAATACTTGTTTATCATGAACACTAATTACTAATAACTCAAATAAAAATTTTCACATCTTAAATTAAATCAAACGAATGTGATTATATCTTTTTTTATATTTTGGATAGCTTATGAATTTCCACTTTGATGGTCGTTTTTATTTTACCAAGTAAAATAACACCCCAAGAAATCGTCTTAAGTTGAATTAAGTTAGTATTAAAAGTATTAAATTCTCGAGTAAAAAGTTTCGGTCTATAAATTCAATGTTTTCGTTCGAAATTTCATTTTATGTTTTTTCAAAGAAGTATAATTTTTTTTATGGAAAACTTTATAAAGGTTGGTTAATAAATCTATTGTTTTTTCTCTATCCCTTATTCATATTAGACCGACTAGGTAAACCATGAATATTCTGATTTATTTTGTTTCAATTCCATCATCAACATACATGCTAAACTATAGTCAGACTAGAACTACTAATATATAATATGATATTTTTTTAAATACAAAATATTATTATTTACTATAACGCTGTCTTCTTATTTAAAACGATGCCTCCTAGATTTGATTGTTGTTAGTAAAGTTGCCCTGTGATTAGGTGCACCTGAGAGACTACTTGATATCAATTTCGACTCGGTCCTAGACCCATTAGATTAATGACTGCCCACCCAAAGAGTAGCCATTTGGCCGCCGCCATTTTGTGTGACTTATCTACACTGCTTTTAAAGAACACTATAAATTATATAAACGTCTCTTTCGGTGTCCTCAGAAATCTTTTTTAATAAAATTGACATTATTTATGCGATAGACCGTTTTGTTTTCGTTGTAATGGCTGTTCTAGAATAGTTATGTCTAAAGCTTATGGTTTGCAGTTTTAACTACTTTTGGAGTTTTCTGATTTTTAAAAGACTATAGAGAACGTTTTGAAAACACCACCAATATTATATATTGTACACAATATATAATAAACGCTTAGGCTATCGGTGTCATTGTTCATTAAATGATAATGGCAATGGGTAATTATTATAAACATAATTTAAAATTTTAACGGATTTTATTTTCGTAAATCACATTTATATTTGTAAATATTTGTAATATTTGTGATACAATGGAAAATAGAAGCTGATGAAAATGAAACAGAAAAATTGTTTTATTAACTTCTAAAGTAAGTAAGCTTGACAATTTACATTTAATTGCAATTTTAGTTAACAATTCTGAAGTTACAATATTGCATGCTAATAACAATATGAATTAAATAAATACAGTATAAATAATTCAAAACAGATCAGATTCTAAGGAAACGTGACACTGTATCCGAGGATTCTGAACTCTATCGATATCGGACAGAATCAGCTGAAGATGTAAAAAAAAAAAGTGAATCAACTTATTATAAATGTAAAGAATCTACATATGACACAAACCAGATAACTTAGTTTCCAATCTGAATCATCAACAATTATTGCACTATGTTTTTGTAGGATCGTTTCTTTTTACACGCATTATTAGAGTAACTCAGAAATGTATAAAATACTAAACGTTTAAAGCATTTAAAAAAATCCATCAAATTAGTCTCTTCTTTCACCCTCAAATAAAATTGAATTAAATAATGAATTTTCTCTAGAATTTTAAGTAGCTACATGTTCAACATGAATCCTATTCAATCCATAGGATGAATAGGTCTTTGATTGATGGCGGTATTATTTAGTGAATCCACTTGAGTCGGCAAAGTAATCGCATCGGTAAAAGTACTCATTAACCTTATTAAAATTTTCGGAAACTGTGAAAACCTAGTCTTAAAACCCCAAATTTAAAAAAGGATTAATATATGTTTTTTTTTTAATATACATATTTATTTTTTACTTTGACTCCAACTTGTTTGATCACAATGATTCTGCAAATTCCAGAACTGACAAATTTTAACTACTAAAAAATATTATCTCAACATTCTTAATATTTCGGTGTCGTACATTCCATTACTATAACAAACAAGTGAGCCTGGTTTAAGTGAACTTGGCCAGTATAACATAGTATACCTGTTCGATCTCTGAAATGTTTAATCGGTTGTATACTATAGTTAAAATCTTTTTGAAACGACAAATAAATACAAAACACCACCATAAACACCTTGGATTGCTTATTTTCCTAACTATCGACCTTGGTTTGTTTATTTCATATCATGCTTTGAAAACCAAGATCTATTCTGATCAGGTCTAGGTTTAATTTGACAACGCAATTCAATTTCACAATATTATTAAGAAGAGTATTCTCTTTATTATAACTGTTTAAAAAATATATATTTTGAAACTGTAGTGAAAAATCTGAAAATAAACGATGTTTTAGAGATAATTTTATTTTAGAGTAATCCGAATTTTATTGAATCCAGATTTTCTACGAATGAAAATAAATAGATTTTCGAGGAAATTCTCGAAATTAATTTAATCAGACTCGGGGAATGGTTACACTAAAATACACCGAACCACTTTCAAACAACTAAACATCCCCTGCAAAATATTTTTAGTTAATGGGTTGGATTAAAACGAGTATCCATAAATTTCACATGAAATATACAATATATTTTAAAGTATACTTTTGGTTGCTAACTTTAGAAGAAAGATGTAGTTAGGTTCGTTAATTGTATTACTATTTTGCTTAGGCTTATAAAACTAGTTCATAAAACTGGTAATACGGTATGCGAAGTGTTTATTACTAATTAACTAATTTTAAAATCTCTATAAAATCGCAGTGTTCAATTATGTATGTGACAGGGGGTTTAGGTTACAAGTATTGGTATGTCTAATTTAGTTCAAATTAAATTGGGAGCAGATGGCTGATTTAGACAGAAATGTTAAAGGATTAAGTACCAGCAATAATCGAATTGATTTGTTAATTGTTATAATATGTAAGATTTATTTGTTTAATACTCGTCCTATTCTCTTTATTTTATCTTGTTCATTTTGTACAATATTTATGAATGATTGATCTTCAGAGCCAATCAATATTCAAACTATACTATTTTAATTATTTAACTGTACTAATTTTAGTTATACTAAATATTTCGTTGAAGTATATGTTTTGATTAATTTATCACAGATTGTTTTTAATTTCTCACTATACTATAGTATAAAGAAAGTATTAGTGATCGCAAAAAAATCGATGTTGAGATTTCTGCGGAAATATCCGTTTTGGGACCCCCTGAGTCCAAAAAAGTGTTTTTTACAAAATGTCTGTCTGTATGTATGTCTTATGTATACAAAGCTAGAAAGAAAACTATTCGATCAATTTCGAACAAATTTGCACCAGACATGTCAATCAGGCCTGTATAGATGCACGAAAAATAGTTTTGAAACCAACCCCTTTTTTGGGCAAAACCCCCCAAAAAAATCAGTTATTATTTTTTTATTAAAAAACGATTTTGATCAAATTTTTCTTATTTATAGCGCTTCATTTACCCTACCATGTAACAAAACATCGCATGTTTCTAAAAGTTCTTGTTAAGCTAATAATAATAACCAATTTTTTGAGGTTTTTTGGCCGAAAAGGGGGTTGTTTTTCAAAAAATTTCAAAACCTTTTTTCGTGCACTTATAAATGCCTAATAGACGTGTTTGGTGCAAATTTGTTCGAAATCGATCGAATAGTTTTCTCTCTAGCTAATAATAATGATATTTATTAGTTAATCTCCTACTTTAATATCACCTCTCCCACCCCTCCTACAATTATGAAGTCATAGTGAATCTGTTTGATAATTTAAATATGTTTGTGAGAAAGTATGATGTGCCAGTTCCTGGTACCGTTTATTAATTTGACCTACAAAAATTGTAAAATATTCTACGGTATGGGTGGAACTAAATGACGCTAATAAGCTATAAGTAATTGTTCTTTTAATTTGGAAAAGGACTCACATTTTCTCGCTCCTAATTTGTTTTGCTGGAATTTAAATTATTAACAAGTAATTTGTATAATATATAGAATATTTCAAATAATTAATTCGAATTTATCAAGTCATAAATTGATAAAAATCAACCATAAATTAAATTTAGACAAATTGTTGACAACTCAATTTAATCGACAAACGAAAAATAATTTATTACTATCGACAGTTAATTTATGCATTTGATCCTGTATTGGCAAATTTAAGATGTACACAAAAATTTTCGGCTCAATCCCGCTAGTTTTACAAATTGTATTAAATCAGTATTATTTTAAGCAAGTTTACAAAAGTTGTAATTTAAAACAGTCACTTTAATTTCTTATGTGAAGGGTGGATTATTAAACAAGATCGTCAATCTAGTGTCACTTGCACGAGCTAATTAATTACGAACCACTTTAGTTCTGGAGTAGATGAAGCATCGAAGAGTTCGTTTTCGTTTTTCATTAAATTCTTTTAAGGAAGACTCTAGTACTAATAAGGCCCCTTAAATTTTAAAGAATAGATGTTATTCAAAATATTTCATATGGTCCTTGTTTTAGTGCAAACTGTAATACTTTAAATCGATTTAACATTTGTTTTATAGTTTAACAAACCTGGTGTTTTAGGAAAGACGACATCCACATTTTTCACTGTTTCTCATTTTGCACCAGTTCTGAAATTTTAGTTTTCGATAAGTCTTTTTATTTTGAAGAATACGTCTTCAAATGTACGTAATGCTAGACAGTTAGTCAAGAAATAAAGCTGTTGTTCAATGACCAATATTTTATACAAGGTTTCTATTTATTTTAATCTTGAAAACATAAATTTTAAATAGCTCTTTTCCCCTGAATATTCCAGATATTTGTTAAAATTTATAATTACCTTTCTCTGTGTATTTATATGACTCGTAATCTTCAGTTACAGCCCGGTATTTCTCAACTGTTGCCTAGTTCGTAAACATTACTCCCTCCAAAACATGTGTGACCTGTTGGGTACATTAACTTCTTCTCGACGGTTTTACTTTAATTCCAGATAGAAAAACGACAGTTAGGTCTGGAATAACAAACAGAAAATATCAATATTAATAGATATAATCGAACCCTAGCTGCCTTACCAACTAAACTTTAGTTGTCATTTACCCGTTACAATTACCATGAGGTTTGATGTCTAATTAAACTATGGGTTGACTATAAAATGACGCTTAGAAACAAAAATACTACCGCAGATCATTTATACAAATAGGAAATTTAGATAAGTTTTTATGAAGATGTGTAGATTAAATACTATAAATATTTAAGTAAATTGTATACCCAACGAAGCAATACAAATTTTATCAGCTAAAAATTCCTACAAATACAATAAATATATTAGTGTTTTTACTTTCTCACTATACTATAGTATAGAGCAAGTATACTGATTGCAAAAAAATCGATGTTGATATATTGTGGAAATATCCGTTTTGGGACCACCTGAGTCCAACAAAGTGTTTATTACAAAATGTATGTCTGTATGTCTGTCTGCCTGTATGTATACAAAGCTAGAGAGAAAACTATTCCATCGATTTCGAACAAATTTGCACCAAACATGTCAATTAGGCCTGTATAAATGCAAGAAAAAAGTTTTTGAAAAAATTTGAAAAACAACTCCTTTTTTTTGGTCAAAAACCCCTAAAAAATCAGTTATTATTTTTTTATTAAAAATCGCTCTAACAATTTCGATAAAATTTGGCTTATTTGTAGCCCTTAATGTACCCAACCATCTTTCTAAAAATTCTCATTCAGCTAATAATAATAATATTTTTATTAGTTACTCTCCTACTTTAATACAATTTTGAAGTCACAGTGAATCTGTTTAATAATTTAAATATGTTTGTGAGAAAGTATGTGCCAGTTTCTGGTAACGTTTATTTAAGTTTATTTTAGGTGTAAACCAGTGTATTTGGGTAAAAGTGCTGCGCCGCATAATACAAACAAATTGCCTTTATTCCGTGTTCTGAAAATTATAAAACCTGCTTTTTTAGATAAAAAAACGCCGCTACTCTTCTTAGACTCAACATAACATTTAAAGCCCATAAATATTATCTTTACATTTATGTTTTTCTTTTCAATATAAACAAACAGATGTAGGTAACCAATAGGAACTTATATTTATAATAACTACACTAAAGCTGTCTCGTAGTAAAGGCGTATTCTAACGTCATAGAAGCCATTAGGAAATATTTTACGAGACAAGAATTATATGCCGTACAGAGTACTCCTACAGGACATAAATATAAAGCTTTTAGCCAGAAGGGGGAGTCACGGACCGTGGAGTTCCGACGTGTTGCTCGCGTTCCCCACTTAACAGGGTTGTAACTTAAATATGTAGCAAATTTTATCGTCCATTGACACCCAAGAATCAGGTGTGCCAACCCTTCAAAGGATAAAATAATTGTGTAATCAAGTAGGAAGCCACCGTTTAGAGTGGAAACGTTTATAAGATAAGGCCGGGCTTGATAAAGATAAAACTTTGATCACAATTATTTCAACGATATACCTACTATTGACAAAAACTTAGTACTTACCATTATTGCTAAAAGAATAACCTGTTATTTATAATGGATATTATTAGGTTTATTTCATTTTTATGTCATCATAAACATGCATTATTATGCTTATTTCATTATGCTAAATCAAAATTGAATGCTAACTCGGTTTGTTCAGGTAATTAACAATTTTAGATTTAGAACAATTATAACTATTTAGTTTTAGTTATTATTCATGTACTTTAACATGTGCTTCGTAAAGTAAAGCTTTTAGCCTGATTTTTTGTAATTTTTAAACTATCAAAATACTAATAGCTTGTCTTGTAAAACGATAAACCTAAGAGTTTATAGGTCAGCTAAACGTTGAAATTGTGTATTTTCAATAAGGCATGACTTATGTGCAAACAAATATGTAATTTTTATATTTAAATTTCGCACGCCAACCCCGTTGGATCCTTCCATAGATATAATCATGTTATGTTTTCTTTATATTAAAGTTGTAGGATTAATAATAACCCCAAAGCTAAGCTAGTAATTAATTTTAAATGTTTAAACCAAATTATTTCTTATATTTTATAACAGCAGTTATAATAAAGGTTCAAAAACCAGTCTACACTTTAAAAACTTAACCTAAAAGTTAGAAATACAAAAATAATTGCTTCAAAGTTGGGAACAATCACTAAGTTAGTTAGATAATTTTTTTTAATTTTCTTTCATCTTTTATTTCACGAAAGTCATTAAATTATTTCTTGCTAGGGGAAACCCCTGCGTGCTCCGCACGCCAACCCCGTTGGAACCTTCTATACACATAATTATGTTGTTTTCTTTACACTAAAGGTGTAGGATTAATAATAACCCCAAAGCTAAGATGGTAAATAATGTTAAATTCAAATTATTTCGTATATTTTATATCAGCAGTAATAATAAAGGTTAAAAGAACCAGCAAGGCTCAGGTCTACACTTTAATAAAAACCTAACCTAGAAGCAAATAATTGCTTCAAATTTTGAAACCAGGTGTTAATGGAAATATTAGAGCAAACAGCTGTTTTATCTGTTATTTTATTGAATTTGTTGCTGTGGTAATAACTGTAAATACATTCAAGAAATAAGAATTTTTCCGATTAAATTTACCAATATTGAAATAAAAAATGTTTTTATCCAAATGAATTATAGCCTATGATACTCAGGCAAAGTTAAGCTTTTTATTAGTAAAACTATGTTTTGAATCGGGTCAGTAGTTCCATAGATTTGTAGTTCCCCTACATACAAACAAATAAAAAAATAAAAAATGTTTACCTCTTTATAATATTACATTGCTTTATGTTATTTAAATATCAGTGCAATGCTGCAAATTTAAAGTACAATCTGATTCTTAGTTTTTAATTATAAATAAATAAAGCTAGTTTTAAAACCCGGAATTGAGGAGAACAAAAGCTACTAACAGAATTTTGGAAAAATGTTGATCACACGAGTCAAAAATGAATTCTAGTTAAATGGCATTAACATATATGCACTAAAATTCTGGTTTTAAGCTGAAAGTCTAAAATATTTAATTCATGAATCAAATCTACTTCAGCCAAGAAACTCTGTTCGGTACACTCCGCTTGATAGTTTGAGTGAGAGATGAATAAATGTGTTTTAGTGGAAGTGCTTTCTGTAAGCTTGAATCCATTAGATAGAGCTCAGGTTGAACACATTCAACAAGCTGATTTTTATTTATGGCTGTTATAATAGAGCATACATCCAGCGTACATTTTATTAATATTAAAATTATTTTGTTGTATTGAAGATTATTTCAAAACATATTACATTTAACAAAATATAAAGCTAATAGTAAACAATAAATTACGGATTGCTTAGTTAATACATTATCTGGGTTAAAAATTTAATTTAAAAACATTAACTATACAAATATATGCATACATCAAAGTAATACAATTAATTTACTGTCTGATAAAATAAAATAAAAGTGCATTTTAAAAATAATAACATCTTGTGTTAAAATATAAAATCAAAATATGTTCAAATACTAGATACATTTTTAGAAAACAAAACCAATCGTAGTTCAAAAGGGTTACAATAGTTATGGTATCTGACTAATTGATTGTATTGTAATCTTGAACAAATATTTTTTTAAATAAACTAAACTTCCACTTAATATGTAAAAACTTAAATAAAACATTGATCTTATACTTATTTCTTGTCTCTGTCTACCTTTGCATCATATTAATTCATACACACTAATCAAATATCATACTAATCTCGTTAATATTACATGACACACTTAGTCATGGTTCGTCTCGTTTCGCGGTCATGGTCCGATTTAATGTTCAGGTCTCATTCAAGTGCTATTTTATTTCTTACTCTCATTATACTTAATATGTAAGTAAAATTCAAGTATTTTAAGTAAAATGACAATTTGATCTATGTTTGTATGTTTCTAATATATTAAATAACGCATCAAATTGAATTAATGTTTAACTATATTTAAGAAAAATACGCTCATTTAAATGAAATCATTGGATAACAAATTTCTGACACTCATTAAACACAAAAATATACTTAAAGTTATACAAAATATACTTAAACAAGTTGTATAGTTTCTCCATTATTTACCATTTTGTTCTATTCCAACAACAATAATTTCCCAAAATAATAAATTTCCCAAAAATGTGTAGATTATTAATATACATGTAGGCTTACACGACTTGTTTTTACTCCAGTTTAGCAGTAAAATTATTATTACCTACATGTTTATTCTATAATATGCTAGTAAATATAAAGAACAAAACAATAAAATACAACTTAAAATTATTAATATTTACAAAAAGAAAACAACCTGTTTTCAATCGTTTTTATATACTTTCTTATGGTATGTATAATTTAATACTAATTAAACCAGCACGATAGTATTGTTAACGTAATTGCTTGTTTAATGTTCCCTCCTGTCTGATACTGCTTACACGAAAAGTATGGGTAGCCTAACTTCATTATTTCCAATAAATCTATCAAAATTCATTTCACTTTCAGTATCGAATATAAATTTTTTTTAAATATGTGATTTACAGTATGAGATTAACACATAATCTTGAAGAGTAGGAATAATATAGTAGCCTATCATTATCGCACGTTTCGAGAAAACATTTTCACGAAATTTTTATGAATAAACAAATAATCAATACATTGTTTATTTGTCTATTTGTTTTAACATCCTAAAGAGTAAAGCAAATAATTTTCATGATTTATATCGAAATACAATCATATGTTGCAAAGAGAATGAGGAAAATCACATAAGGTTTGTTTACAAAACCAGTCCAGGACTGAACCACTAAGAATTCCCTCCGTTACTTAGACTACATTCGTCCCAGGAAAACAATACTTCGAAATTTAAAAGAATCCTACATTTTTTGTCGAAGATGGGAATGATTGGTGTGGACAAAGGGCCTGTACTTAAGCCGCCATTTAAAAGAGGTTAAGGTACAAGTATTACTGGGTTTGTTTAAGTATTACAGATGATGGATAAAATCAGCTGTTATATTATATGTTACTCACATACGTACGTATGTATGTACGTACGGATGTACACTCGCTTTTATAGGAGTTGATGAGTACGTACATATGTTTTTTTTACTAATAATATGTGTAATAACTGTGAATATCCATGGCAATTAAATGTTGTATTCACTCAGGTTCCGATCTGTCCCTCGCCCGATTTAACCCATTTTTGTTTTTCTAAGATAACGAGATACCTGTTTGGCAAAGCTAAATATTTTCTCTACAACTTCATCTCCGAAACATTTTCTCGTACAATGATTATTACATCCAATAATTACCCCGACAGACAACAAAAAATTAAATTTTGCACTTTTTGAGAAAAAATCCAATTTTTGAGGTCGTGTATCTTCAAATTTATTGGACCTAAAAAATTGGGGTTGGGCTCAAATTGTATAAAATTTTCACTGCTTCAAGAAAGGACAGAGTGACTTTTCCCGTAGGAAGCACCCATTTAGGATTTTCGGGCCTAAAACTGAAATCAGTGTGAAAATTTCCAGGTTTTTCTAGCAGCACGAAATTAGCACAAGTCTTTCGAAGCTGCAAACTTGGTTTTACACTACTGGTAGGTATCCTAACAACATACCAAAAAATTGTGAAACATGTGAATTTATCCGATGTTGGGTGTCTTAAGTCAGTGGTCTACATACCTTAACCTCTACACTTTATTCTCTGCCAGAAACAAAATGTTTAATGAATTCAAGAGACTTATCTACATTTAGGTTGTACAAACTGTTTACTTCAAAGAATGCCATGTCAAGGCACCTGATTTGAATACACGAGTCCATTAAAAACCAGTTAAGCCGCCGGCCGCTAGGATGATCTGTGTATCCGCCTAGAAAAATAGTTTTGTGAAACCCTACCAACAGTATCAGAATCTGTACATGTTTACATCAACTTCGACTAACTTAATTAATACCAATCTTAAACAGAAGTAGAAATTTCAACCGCTTTATCATTGTTCGTCCCAAAAAAGGTATATTAGGGATCAGGCATATATTTCAAATTTCTCAACTTTTAATCTCTCATCAAGCCTTTTAATTGCTTACTTCTTCATTAGTCTAAGTGGTATAAGGCAACAGAAATACATTATTTTTATTTAAATAAAGTAGTATACAAATTTTTGTAAACGTTTTTAAATTTCTTCTTACTACTATCCAAAAGGAAGGTGTTGTACTTTTGGCAATCAATGTGTTAATTAATACACATATTAAAATACAGAATATCTTACGGACCTTTTTACTTGCATTTAAAATGTGTCTCCCGTTAAGACCTTAAGAAATGATTAAATATCATCCACCTTGTGTTTTAGCTTTTTAGTGTTTTTTGATGTTAGAAATCTGGGAGAAGAAAAGGACAAGCAGATTAACTTAGGAATGAGGGTAGATTATAGATATAAGTTCCATTTGCTAGTGAGCACGGAAATGTTTTATTTCTCTGCTTTTCAATTTAAAAGAAGCCAGTAGGGGTGCACTAATTCATATGGCCTTTTCGAAAATATTCATTTAAATGTTACGTACTGTAATGTGTTAAACGATTTAATATTATTAACTATCATTGTTATTATATTCTTAATTGTTTTAAGGTGGTAATAAAGTGTACATATTTTCAATGATTACATAAAATAAGATATTTGTTAAAATAATTTTCATAAAATAAAATACTCTTCATAAGTCAAAACATAAAATCTTCATAAAATGTTTATTTTTATACTTATTAATATTAATATGCTGATGCTATTTATATTTTACTATTCATTCTTCTATTTTCACAAAAACAAATTAAAAACGTTAATTCACGAAAAAAAACAATAAAAACTATTGATTTAAACCAAAGCAAATACTTGTTACCCTTTACTATTTTAAAGCATTCCCTTCTTTGCAGAAAGTTTACCCCCTCACTTTTGCCCACACATTTTGAGATGCTGGGAGTCTCCTGTTGTTGTAAGTTAAAACACATTTTTAATGTCTATCTAACAAGTTATCACGGTTACAAAACACATTCTAATTCATTTAAGTACAGTATTGAGACTATGGGCACAATACATGATTACATACTGTGACTATATGTGACACCTTATTAGGTATTAAGTATTTATTTATGTTAAAATTCTTAATAACTACTACAACATATTGTCTAAAAATAGCCTTTCTTCTCCTTCATCCCAATGGTCTACTAGTCCAGAATTAGTCACTTTTCATAGTTCTGTTCAGCAAGTAATTAACAGCATATTGCAGTCCGTCAAATACTTAAATTATTCATGATTTTAATAACCCTAACATAATCCTTAGTAAAAAAATAAGGAGTAGTTGAATTATTTGGGTTTTTCCTTGTAAAAAGGGAAATTCACAGTTTTCCTTTTTCTGCATTGTACTTTGCCTATAAATTTATATTGCAATTAACTTGGTCAGCAGTATTTAAAAATTGAATTCATTTATTTTTAGAAAATAAAACAACTTTTACTGTTCGTTTATAAAATATTTTATAGATTTTTACAATTATTATTACACTACAAAATAGATATCCTTTACCATAACACAAATAGATTGTAATGAAATTTAGTTTATTTCTTTATTTATACTCTACTTATTTGTAGAAATTGTCATGTAAATATTCTTCACATATGATTGATTAAAACATTTAGTGAACTGTCATTAATTAAAACTGAGATGATTTTTGATAAGAGGTTAGAACATAGTCCAGAACTTGAGATACAGTCATTCTACATTGATTGAAGTTAACCGAAGCCTGGGAAGTAAGCGTCATTTACTCCTGAATAAAACATATATTCAATAGTCACTAATGCACTCATAATGTCTTGATAACACGTGGTAAAAGTTGGGTCTATCTTTAAATATTTTGAGAGTTACTTTAATAGCAACAATAATACTCTAAACATACAACATTCCAAAAATCAGAACTACCCGACCTGCATCTATGGATGTACAGATTGACTGAACTATGGGTATATCCTCTACAAAATCCGGTCAAATTTCTGCATGGCAACACGAACTTGTATATAATAGTGCTACGTATAAACACATCTACAGTAGCAATAACTGTTCAACATGCTTTCTTAAATTTATTAAAACACTTTTAATAACTTAAATGTCTATATTTGACCTACAGTGATTTTCTTTGTACAAAACTATTGGTTTTGTTTATTTGAACACCATTTTTGTTCATTTACCAATAAAAATGTTCTTTACTCATAAACCAACAACTATACGACTATAAACATAATAACCTTTTTTAAAGCTCATATTTTATGGAGTAAATTGTCGCTTTTTTCAATGTTCTATCTTGAACCGTTCTCAAGTTATAAGCGTTTTAATTAACGGCGCCCCCACCATATTCCCCCCTCCCCCTGGCGATGTCGATCACGCTGGGGGCGACGACGACATGGCTTTTCATTATTACTATAGTGCCTATAACAATAATCAGAAATAAAATTGCGTCAGGCTTTCCATGCATGCTCAACCCCCTTCAGATCCTAGACTAAAACACTACCAGAGATATTTCAGAGTTTCTTGTTCAGTTTTTTGAGGATTAGGTTAAAGGAATAAAACCATCAAATAAACAGACCCTTGTGCTTTATCTCAAAATGTCATCTTCCTCTTACGTAATATAGTATTAGAAATATATTTATTTTTAAATATAACGGAGGACACTATAAGGAATATATTTATCTTTTATAAATAAATGCTGCAGAGACAAAGCATGAGTCAGTTTGAAATGTGTGAGAAATGATCGAAACCCTTTAAAAGTTCTATTGGGAGACACTCAGGCATAATAAATTCTTCTGCTTCCTATGAATAAATATGTATATTAATTTCATTCACATTCTGTTTCATTTCAATATGCAGAAAATTCGAATATATAGGTTACATATATATTTCTACATGTAGAAAAGCAGTTAGTATACTCTTGTACATACTTGTATTAGATTACCTAACGGTCCTATTACGCCCTCACAAAATGGGCACAGGAAAATGTTACGAGCGGAAGCAGCAGTAGTCATATACGTTATAATTCATCTCAGTTTAACAACAAATTCCTATTAAATTGTGCCTAGTTTCCTGAAACTGACTTGTTTTTCTAAACTAATACTAAAAAGAGATCAAATTTATTTGCTTGTTTGTTTTTATGTAGGAGGTAACTACTGAACCGATTGAAAAAATAGTTTTACTAATACAAAGCTACACTATCCCTGAGTAACACAGGCTATAATTCATTTTGATAAAAATATTTTGTATTTCAATATTTTTTGTAAATTTAGTCGGGAAAATCTTAGGTTAGGCCTAGATTGAGTAACCGACACATGTATTTACATTTATTACCATAGATACCAATTGAATACAATTTCAGATAAATCAGCTGTTTGCTCCAGTATTTCCATCGACAGCTGATAATTTCAAACTTTGAAGCAATTATTTGTATTTCTAAGTTTTAGGTTAGGTTTTTATTAAAAGTGTAGACCTGGGCCTTGCTGGTTCTTTTAACCTTTACTATTACTGCTGTTATGAAATATACGAAATAATTTGAATTTAACATTATTTACCATCTTAGCTTTGGGGTTATAATTCATCCTACACCTTTATTATAAAGAAAATATAACATGAGTGTCTGATACTGTTTACACGAAAATTATGGGTAGCCTAATCAAAAAGTCTTTATCAAAATTAATTTCACTTTCAGTATCGAATATACATTAAAAAAATGTGATTTACAGTATGAGATTACAAAACTCCAAAAACATTTCATTCTAATACGAAACATTTGCGAGTATGTACCTCGACCTTGCGCGAGTTTGTGTTGAAGAGTAGGCTACATAGAATCATTATCGCACGTTTAGCGAACAAATTTCAAGACATTTTTATGAATAATCTATAACATGTTTATTTTTCTAATTGTTTTAACATCCTAAAGAGTAAAGCAAATTATTTTCATGATTTATATCGAAATACAATCATATGTTGCAAAGAGAATGAGGAAAATCATATGTTTGAATACAAAACCAGTCGAGGACCGAATCACTAGAAATACCCTCCGTTACATTCGGCCGACGAAAACAATACTACGAAATTTAAAAGAATCCTACAGTTTTCGTTGAAGATGGAAATCCTTGGTATGGACAAAGGGCCTGGTTCGAGTGTGATAAAGTAAAATAAAATACAGATTAATTTGTCAGTTGATACCAATGCTGTACCGTCCTTTCCAGTCAATTTCATTATATTTAATTTTTAAGAATGAAATATAGTTAAAGTTGTCTATACAAAGAGCAATATTTTGATTTTGTGAATTAATTACAGAATAAACCCACGAACAGTTAAAAGAATACATAATATGATTATGTGTATAGAAGGTTCCAACTGGGTTGACGTGTGGAGCACGCAGGGGTTTTCCCTAGTTTTTTAAAATAATTTGTTGGCTATGATATCATTCTAAGTAGAGTTAAATTGGTATACAAGTTGTTATAGTTAACTACTCAAAACATTTGTATAAAATTGGCATTTTAAAATTTCATAATATATTTAAAAATACGATTCAAACACATTTTCTCACATTATAAAACTGAACTTTCGATTTGAAATTACATATTTTGTTTTTAATTTATAAACATAAAAATAAGTACAATGTTTCCTACTGTATTTGTAGATGTTCCCTAGTATTTACTCTATACCTCACATTTTTAAAGCTATATGTAAGTCACTTTGGACATCTTTCAAATTCAATTAGATTGAATTGTGTCAATTTTACAAAATGTATACTTCTTCAAAATGGATAAACACTCATTTTTGTTTTCTGTTGTAAATTAATCTACTTTGACACTCTTATTTAATATGATCATTGATTACAAATCAGAAAAAAAATTTGACCTTACTGGTCAACTCATTCAAAATGGAGACGATAATTTCATTTTTAATATTTATTGGTTTAATCGAATGAAATTCACTTGCTAAACTATTGTTCGGCTATAGGCTATAATTACTATTTCGCATTGAGTTTGATATAGAATGCCTAAAAGAAATTATAATTTTCAAATTGGCGGCGAAATGTAAGCTTTTTATTTATTATAAATAGTTGTGTTCAATACTAATCTTTCGTTAATTTTAACGATACTCATTTATGAATTTAAAAAGTGACTTAAAATTTTGCATTTACATAGGTCCTCTGGCGAAAGATCGATGTCTCAGAGTTAGCGTGTACTTATTCCTATAATAGGTATTTTGTAATTGTGCTTTAATTGTAATTATGTTGTACTGATTGTAAATTATAAGATTAAGATGCTGTAATTTTAAACTTCACTCTAAAAGTACCGATACTAATACTCCACAACGGATACACTAGATAAATATAAATTATAAATTAAATGATTTGTAAATCCGGAGCTAACCACATTGTCTCTTGCTCTATCTTCTTTTCAGAACTCCAATTTTCTTTAAGATTGTATTTTGTGCACTTTTGATGGTGTGCTAATTTAGCCGTTGGTTGTGCACTCTGTAGCCATGGTTACATATGGCTTTGTAGAACAATAAGCCGCAACCATGGCTACAATAACAAACACGATTAGCATAATGTCCTCAAACAGCTGTGATAACCGATGTTGAGGTACTGATGTAATGCCAATAATCAATTCTTGTAAAGTGCTTTGAATTTCGCAATCTTCGTTGAGTTACAACCCATATTATTTGGTTAGTTGTGAATATTGTAATGAGTTAATTTTAAAATAAATTTAGTAGGCCTATCTATAAAATTATAGTTCACTTTAATGCTAGTGAGATCGTAGCATTCTTCGCAGCCCAATCTCGTGCTTGTTTCTTAATTGTTAAAAAATAATTTAACCTATTCACATTTTAGGTGAGATGGGAAAACAAGTTCTTTTTTTATTTATTGTTGATAATTAATGCCTTTTTAGAGGTTTATTAAGACTTATTTATTCTCCTTTCTAGAAGGACGACTTTCTGCTACAAAAATATAACAGCTATAATAATCCATTTATAGTTAATATAACATTCTAGATTTCCCAATTAAATGGTTGATTTGAGTAAAATTACACAAGGTTATAATGTATAGCAATCTTATAGAAACCAAATATTAATTTGTAAAATAATAATCTACCATTTTCCATTTTCATAAAGTACAAATTTAGAAAAGATGTTTATTTTACACTAGGTGCTCTGCCCCTGGACGCTTCCCGTCCCAACCCCGTCTCAGATGGCTGCTTCGCTTCGCTCGCAGTTGGAAAACTCGGTAATCTTTGGCTCGTTTGTACCTGGGTGACCGAGCATCGCTCAGTATTTTTAACATCTGGATTGTATCTATAATGTATATATTCGAATACTTAGTGACTTTAAAGATGGTATAAAAAGAAGTTGTATCTATTCGCCTTCTAAGCGACTTGAAAGATGGTATAAAAAGAAGTTCAGAGTTTAAACTGTATGCCATTTTTCAGAGTTTATGCTCATTTTTGCAGATATAAGACCTAGCGCGTTCGATTCCTGACGTCAAAAAACCCCTATATGCACATTTTCATCAAAATCGTTAGATCTGTTAGCGAGATCCCCGAAATATACAAATACAACCCAAAACTACCACTAAACAACCAAAACTATCCCTAAAAATATGAATATCAAAATAAAATTGCTTTAGTTTTCCTATTTGCATCACAAAATATATTTATGCCAAGTTTCATGGGAAGTGGGAGAATTAGTGATGATCAGTAAGTGAGTGAGTGATGGCTTTGCCTTTTATATATATAGATTCTAATATATTTTTCTGCAAAATTTATTTTGGAACTTTCGGAAGACGTTTTTTTAATATATGACCGAATCCAAACACAGACCTTTGGTAATGATTTGTAAAATGAGAACATAGTTTACATTCTATTTAAATTAAATTACAAGTGAAAAAACATAGACCAAGACCGGGAGTTGAACCCGGGACCTTCAGGTTTCCGTCCTGACGCTCTAACCAACTGAGCTACCCTGATATCTACCGATATTGGTCGATGTTATCTCACTTGAACGGTTTTTACTGCAATTATTGAACCAACAGACTGACTACCTCGTGTATACGACATTGAAGACAATCTTGGTTAGAGCGTCAGGACGGAAACCTGAAGGTCCCGGGTTCAACTCCCGGTCTTGGTCTATGTTTTTCACTTGTAATTTAATTAAATATCCCTTGCTGAGGAAGTGTGTAAGCGGAAAAAATAAAAATAAAAAAATAATTCTATTTAAAGTACGGTAAACGCATAATCTGAAGAAAAACAAATGTTATCCAATGCTGGCTTTTTTTTAGATGTATTTCTAGACTAGTGTATCGGCTATTGGCTTTTTTTTGTACTAGGGGATTGGTATGTGTTATAATCTATGTGGAAATTGACTGTCATATAAGTACGAACGTTTAACAACAGTAAGATTAGTACACTTTAAAATTTCTGTTTGATACAAGTGCAGGTCTAGTAAATAACCTCAAAGATTTCACGTATAAAATGTGTATTCTCAAAACCAGTTTAACCTTAGAATTTCGGTCGATTGAATTTAAGCTGTAGGATATTAGTCTAGTTCAGTTTTCGAGTTAGGGTATTTTAGATTAAGTGTAAATATTAATCTGTGGTAATATTCGTAAACTGTCCATTTTTTAAATAATGAAATTTCGAAAAACAAATAACAACAACAAAATTACTGAAC
The DNA here is from genome assembly GCA_018207615.1 of Philaenus spumarius. Taxonomy (NCBI): domain Eukaryota; kingdom Metazoa; phylum Arthropoda; class Insecta; order Hemiptera; family Aphrophoridae; genus Philaenus; species Philaenus spumarius. The sequence goes on from JAGFPH010008313.1 coordinate 53,030, forward strand.
ATATTCAGTTCATCTTATGAAACAATATGGAGTTTCCAACTGTCGTAAACTTTAAAGTTCCATTCTCAGTTTGGAGGAAAGCTTATCTTTATAGTGAAATTTTAACTCGTAACGTTTCAGCTAACGTATTACTTAATCAAACTTTGCATGTGAAAGACAAAACGGTCGTCTCAATTGAAAGAATACTGACTATAGGAAATATACAGAGTGTTCATAAATGCCCTTTAACCCCTTTATTATTTTTGTTATTGAAAATAACTTAACAAAACTTTGTATAATCTTGTGTTGCAAGATAGGACACATTTTTTGACATATCTGAACCTTTATGATTTTGTGGGACTTGAGGGAGGTAGGGGTGTTAAAAATTTCAAATATGAGGTAGGCCATGTAATACTCCATTGAAAAGTTCATTAAAAGAGAAACAGAATGCGCAAACTAGAACTTAGTATCTTGCTTCATTTCAAAGTAAAGGGCAATCAGAGTTCTGAAAATTATATTGTTATAGCATCAAAGCAGGTTATTAATTTGTTAATTTTAGGAATGGACTTTGATTGCCCATTACTTTGAAACGAACCAAGATATTAAGCTCTAGTTTGCGCCATTGCGTTTCTCTTGTAATACGCTTTCAAATGGTGTATTATTTACATGACCTAACATTATATTTGAAATGTCTAACCCACACGAGCTACAATAATCAACCGATAACTGTTATAGTTATAGTTTGATTGTTGTAGCTAGTAGTTCACTGAAGATGGCAACTTTATCAATGAAACGCGTTTGAGTTAATCAACGTACTAGTTGTGAGATTCTGTGTTAAAATTTTATTCTATCAATATAGGAAATCTGTCTGGTGAAAATCCGAAAAATTTGTTTATAAATAATGTGTGAGGTGTTGAGAACCAACTGGCGTCAATTTATTTTGACATAACGTTCTTAGGAGCGAGACCGAGATGAAAATTTAGTATGCGGGTTAGGTGATATGATGTTCCATGTTGCCTTGGCAACCTTTAAACCTTTAGTGGTTTATAGTTTCCGCATACTTAATTTCACACATAAAATCCGCTGTGATTTATTGTAAAGCGAAAAACATAACCGTTATCTAATATGAAGTTATAAAAATCTAAATAAAAACCTAACCTCATATTTTACGTATAATTATATCATACGAGTTAATAAAACTCCATCTTAAATGAAGTTTTTATGAAACAAACTCAATATTGAATAAAATGCTACAATTTGAATTGAATTTTACAAATATAGTTCCGCCAATTTACGAGATTGCTTTACAGGTTTACTTATAATTAGAAAATAAAAAATAAAATTGGGTCTGCGTCGGACCAGACGGTGGAAGTTATACTTCTTTGACCATTCGTATATTCGTATAGCCTACTTTCCTATAATTTTTGAAAAAAAAATTCCCACCCGGGGATCGAACCAGGGATTCTGGCGTGGAAGTCGAGTGCGTTAACCACTCACCCACTGAGACTCTTGAGGTATCTCTTGTAGAGAAAAGGTATGAAAAAGATATTTTCCGGATTTTACTCCTAACGCGTGACGCGGTTTCTCGACCGACACCCCATCCCGATTACAACGGGCGCAAAGAAGTATAACTTCAAAAATAGTCTGTTAGGTTTAAAAGTGTCCTAACAGCACTAGGCCTACTCAATAATAAATTGTACTAACTGAAATAATTTATGTAGGCGCATTACAAAGCCCACAGATTTAGATTCAAAATATACTTAAAACTCGAGTGACATATCTTTTTCATATGTTCCTTTCCCCATTCGCCGGAAAAGTTTCCACACATAGATTATTATTAGCGGTGGAACTTTTCGATTGGATCCAAAAGAATCCAGCTTTCTCTAAGTAATTGTACTAAAGTAATTTCAAGCTCCCTGTTCCAGCCCATTTCACTCATACAATTTTCCAACCAACCGATTAAACCGACTAGAACAACTGTAACTGCTCAACTAACAATGCTATCAACGTACATTTCTCTAATATTGCTACTAACATTTTCGTTTTGCGTTGACAACGAAACATTTTTTAGCAATACCCTCGTATAAACGCGACTTGATCCACTATTCTATTACCCCGAATTTGGTTAGAGCTTATTTAATAAACAAATTTCTATACGAGCTCCGTTTATGAGAACAACTCTATTATGAAAGTACTAAGTGAAAAAATATAAATTCAGTTAAAACTATCGTTAATTTGTATTGTTTAAATTAATTTTAATTTGTCAGTAAATAAAATCAACGTGTTCAATTTGTAACTGTTCATAATAAAATACATTTTATTTTTCAATTACTACCAAAATTACTCCAAGTATATTTGTCTGACTACATAATTTGCTTGAACATCGAGTTATACTTTATCTATTAATGTTGGTTATAGTTTTAAAGAAAAGGGAAACGCACAGGGGTTGTTTCTTAGCCTCTATGTCATCTTAACCTGTCCAGCCTCTCCCCCTTCCCCGCCTGTGATTATGACATTCTGACGGCTAAGACAAGAGGTAAGTCTGTGGGCTGAAGGTCAATAAAAGGGTATTCGTCGTAAATTCCTCACTCTGGTTAATGCGCTTACATATATTGCAGGTATTTATTTGTTAGAATATAGCTCGCATGAAGGATTATTTATTTTTTGTGTAGCCTACTCGCTACTTGTATGTGATGGAAAGTAAATTGTAAAAATCAAATGTAATTAATTATTTTTTTAATATTTATAATTTTTACGTTACCTAGCAAATAATTTTGTAAATAATCGTTCTAATATTCGTTGTTGTTTAAACCCTAATTATAAACCCTAGGAAATATACAGAGTGTTCATAAAGGCCCTTTAACCCATTCATTATTTTTGTTATTGAAAATAACTTTGTTATAACAAAACTTTGTATATATCTTGTGTTGCATAATAGGACAAATTGTTTGACATATCTGAACTTTTATGATTTTGGGAGGCTTGAGGGGGGAAGGGGTGTTTAAAATTTCAAATATAATACACCATTGAAAAGCTTATTAAAGGAGAAACAAAATGGCGCAAACTAGAGCCTAGTATCTTCCTTTGTTTCAAAGTAATGAAAAATAAAAGTTCCGGAAAATGATATTTTTATCATAACATCAAAGCAGGTTATTAATTTGTTAATATTAGGAATAAGTAAGTTGTAGGTTGAGGTTAAATATCACACATTTTAAAAATAGAAACTGTAAATAAATGCAGTACGTTACCACTAATTTATAAGTTTCAATGTGTAATTTAAAATTATTGTGAGTTTGCTGGTTTTAAAGCACAAATTAAAAGAACGCTAATCTCTGTTGTCCGTTTCACGCTAACATTGCACAAACAACAAAAAGCTAAGAAACCAAGTAGGTGGGCGTGAAGATAATCTACGTTTAGCCTATATTTGTTGAGGGAGTGTCAATATTATGAACGGTCAATCATTTACATTAATGGGTAGAACTGCGGAAACTGGTCTTGTCAAATATTTTGCCGCTTAAGGGATGGGTTTCTGAGAAGCTGTTGGAGAAGGTGGCGCCACCATACTTCCGCCAGAACCCTTCAAACCTGCGATGTCATTTCGATTCGTTCTGTCTTTCTTAAATTATACGTTACTCTATACCAGTTCCAAATATTAAACGCATGAGATTATACCTGTCGGCGCTTTTTATTGTCATACGGGTTCACTAATTACACAAACAACGGCCAGGGGAGACAAATTATGGCGACAATTACCATCTTTCTCAGAGCTTGTTTTTTTTAAAAGTATTTTGTGAATTAACATTAAAATGTCGGTGTAAACAAATCCAAACCCCCTGTTT
>JAGFPH010008314.1:0-32502 GCA_018207615.1 Philaenus spumarius
TGACTTTGCCAGTTCAAACAGAATAATTATCAAAACATCCCCTCTCTCGAGTTCCGTTTTATTGTACGGTGGTAGATGGCTTCTTGCTTTGACCGCACGCAGATCATATAAAATAGTTACAAAGTTTTAGTTACTTTTTTTTGTTAAGTTTTTATTATTTCGACTGTCCAGTTATACAGTCTTCAATTCATTAAATAAGGACATTGTCAGTAAATCATCACAAATTCGTTCTTTATTAAATACCGCAAAACCATACAGAGTCTATGGTAGGTTTTTCATACCGTAACATGTCTTTACCACGTGAACTCTTAATTGTATATAATTTTTGTCATGTTTGGTAATAAGTGTGAACCATAAACTGTATTATTATGTGTTTGTGACTTATTTTTTACTTTATTGTGCGTCTCGAACAGCTGTTCACGCGTGTGTTGTGTATTTCAAGATAAAAACTGCAAGGACGGCACGTCGCCATATTCAAGGTACTGTAACATTAATTAATTAATTATTACGTAAACATGATAACCAACCTAATTATAAATGGTTTATTATAAATGCTAATTATTCAACTTGTGTTACCATCAATCTGAATCAATCATACTTCAAACACTGGTTTCTGTGTAATAAGCCCTTTCAAGCAATTATAATTTTCTTTTACCAATTCCAATTTGAACAAATAGATTCGAAAAACCATTCGCTGTTGCCACGGTGTTAAATCAATCGCATTACCCATCAGTTTCAATTGCCGTTTATTGTTAGATTGTTTTTTATACAAATATTTTCTGTTTCCATACGTTTAATATTACCATAATAAAGGTGTAGAATTAATTATAAAATCAAAGCTAAGTTAAATGTACATTCATTGTAAATACATTCAATAAACATAAAATGTTGGTTCAACAGTCTAGGCCTAACCTAAAGTCATTGTGTGTATATTGAATTTATTTTACCTGCCCTAACGGCAAAATACATACAATAATTTTAGATTAGGCCTAGACTTAAAATTACTTTCTAGGCCTTACCTAAAATTATTAAGTAAATTAAATCTACAAACAGTAATTTTAGGTAAGGCCTAGACTGATGAACCAACATTTTATGTCTATGTATTTCAGCTATTGACGATAATATCTGAACTACGCCGGACGGAACCGATCGTCTCTTAATTTGAATTGATGAATCAAAACACATGTTTCTTGAACGTATTTACATTCATTGTCGTAGCAACCAATTTTATAACTTTTTTCGTTACTCGTGTTTTATATTTGTCATTGTCATGGAAACCAATTAATAACACTTTTTTTCGTTGTCTATGTGTTTACTCCTATCGCAAACAGCGTTAAGGAACTTCGTTCCAAAAACTTCACCTAGAATAATAATAAAATTTGAGTAGTTTGTTTGTTTGTCCATATCATCAATTCCTCTGTCTTAGAACACTCCCTGAAGTTACCGCTTGAGTACATTGGGAGAGATTAGTGCAATTGCTTCTAACTGTTATTTGGTTTATTAAGGATTCTGTATCAGTTTCTTGAACTTATGGTAATTAATTTACAACTAGGGGCTCTGCCCGTGGACGCTTCGTGTCCAAACCCCGCCTCGGCCTTCGGCCTCAGATGGCTGCTTCGCTTCGCTCGCAGTTGGAAAATTCGCTTAAGAATCTCGTTAATCTTTGGCTCGCTTGTACATAGGTTTGTAAAATTATGAAACCAGGCTTAAATAATATATTAACAGTAATTACAAAATTAATTTTATAACTCCAAATGCATGCTTTAGAAACGTGAGAAGCTTTCATTACTATTTTTGTCCTAGTTCTACTATCTTCGGTCAACTTAAGTTTTGAAACCAGGCCTAAATATAGTAAAAATTATTGCAGGATTAACATAACCTCAATACTATGTTTCAGAAATGAGCCAGGCCTATATTACAAAATTGACTATTAGAATGTATCCATCTTAGCCAAGTTTATCTTTTTTTTTTTACAAAATAAATTGTTAAATCAGGCCCAATTTATTATAATTCCAACGTGCTAAAACAGTAAAAATTAGCTTGTTTTTTAACAGTAATTAAAAACTATCAAATGAACAGCTGATTTTGAATAATACTCAATCTCAGTTCTATTCCACTCAATTTCCAACGTGCTAAAACAGTATAAATTGGCTTGTTTATAAACAGCTGTTTTGAACGCTTTATTTACTATTTCGTTGTTATTTTGTAACCAACATGGCAACCCATAAGACCTTATGTTAAAATTTTTCAACTTTTAAATTAGATTTTCTCAAAAATTGCGTTTTTACACGAAGTACAACTCAAAACTACACCTAAATACAAAATTTCTTTGAATTCGTTAGAGCCGTTTTCGAGATCTGCGAAAGATACAAACATAGATACAAGAATTATAGTAATAGGATTTGTTTGGTAGCGATTTGTAACAAATCCTTTTGAATAGTGATTCTTTTGTCTGCAGTTTGTTCCATAATGTTTTACTTATGATAAATACTAGTAAATCTCCGTGAAAAATCACAGCCGGATTAATTCGATTAACATCAGAATTAGTGAAGGAAGATGTCAATGCTGAGACTGTTATCAAAACCTTACCCACTCCACAATTACAGAATGAAATGAGAATTCTTATTAATAACAAACTAATTAACACTTTAAATAAGAAGGAAAGACATAATACCTTAAGAACCTGTTACTCAGATGACATATACAACTTGAATAACATTAAATACAAATTAGAAAAAAATAACGCCATGGTAACAAAGGCTGATAAGGGAAATACTTTAGTAGTAATGAAAACCGATGAATACAACCACAAAGCGTATGAATTTTTCCGTTATAACGATATCGAACAGATTAAAAAGGACCCAACAAAGAACTATATAAAAGAGTTAAATAGCGCCATTAATAAATGTACCACGGTCTTCAATGATGCTACGCGTCGTTTTCTGAAACCTATAAATGCTTCTTCACCTCAATTCAATGGACTACCAAAAATTCATAAACATAATTGTCCCATTCGACCACTAATAAATTATATATAGTAACGCCCCAAGCTATAAAGTAGCCAAGAAACTGGAAAGAGTTATTAAGAGTAACATTGTGCTTAAGAACAACCGCAGCATTAAAAATACCATAGATTTTGTAAACAAAACTAATAATATAAAACTTTTACCACATTATAAAATGATATCCTTAGATATTGTAAATTTGTATACCAACGTACCAATACAGGAGACTTTATCTATTTTAAAGGACCGCCTTACTGAATCTAACAAACTAGGACATAATGAAATACAGGAATTACTACAACTAATCAAAGTGGTTTTAAAACAAAATTATTTTACTTTTTGCAATGATTTATACACGCAGAATGAAGGCCTAGCTATGGGTTTGCCATTGTCTGGTTTATTGGCTAATATTTATCTTAACAACTTCGAAAAAAAATTTTTACTATCTAAAGTTAATAAATATAGTAAGGAAATAATTTATTATGCAAGATAAGTTGATGACACATTCATTATGTTTAGCGGCACCTTAAGATAGGCAGATAACCTCAAGAAATATTTGAACTCTATCAACCACAAGATACAATTTACAATGGAAACAGACACAGATAATAAAATTAACTTCCTTGACGTAACCGTAATAAAAATGACCGATTAATGTAAATACAAAATATTCAGGAAATTAAGTACATCAGATGTAACTATCCATGCACCCATTTACACAAAAATTGGCGGCTTACAACAGTTTTGTACACCGTCTCGTATTAATACCACTCGATGCAACAGATTTCATGGAGGAGTTAAATGTCATTAAATATATAGCCCAGGCAAATGGTTATAGAATCCAAATGATCGACAAATTATTGGAAAAACATAGAAAGGCAAAAATAGCGAAAAAATGTAACACTATACAGACTAGAGCGGATAAAAAGAAATTTGTCGCTGCCGATTACACTGAAATTATGCCCTCCATTTTAAAAAATGCATTCCAAAAACATAATAACATTGTAACACACCGAACCAATAATAACATACAGAAAATACTGCATAAAACAGGAAATACCACCACCAGAGAAGAAGTCAAGCATCTATAAAATAGAGTGTGACAATTGCGATTGTTTTTACATCGGACAGACAGGCAGACCTTTCATCGAGAGATACAAAGAACATTTGCCCAAAAATAGCCTGTAAGCTAATAGATCTAGTTTCGCGCAACACATAATCTATAATAAACACTCTTATACAAATTTTGAATCTAACCTGACACCACTTCACATCATTAAAAAAGGACCAATGATGAATGTCATCGAAGAATACGAAATATACAAAGCATTTAAACAATCGCCAAATGACATTCTCAATGACAAGTTATCGTTCCAATCAAACTCATTATTCGAGACAAAAATGAGATTTGAGTAACTGATAAGACCAACCCAATAAACTTGATAACCTGGGCCTTACTGTGATGTCAGTAGTTCGCGGACCATGAAACTGCGTGCACGTATGAAAGTTGGTTAAATCACAGTTAATGTGTATATATTTATTTTTGTGTGTAGTGTTTTATGTTTTTTTGTTAAAGTTTAATGTTTTGACGATCTCTATGGAGTGATATACTGATGATGGAGTTTCGGCTCCGAAACGCGTCTTTGTAACAAGACAACGCATAGTCACATGACGGAACCATAAAGGTATTAAAATTTATTACGCAATATATTATCAGAAATACATCATTTATATATATAAAAAAAACACACACACACATGCACACACCCACACTTTATCTCGGTAAATGTGTACAATTATAAGGACTATAAAACTGTAGGAATATTTCTTAAGATTTTGTGTTTATGTACATTATTATATATATATATATTTAAAGAAAAATAAAATTATTATCTTTTAATTGCCTTTTATTTCATATTGATAGATCAAATGATTTAGAAGTTATTAATATTATAGGATTTATTATTGATTGAAATTGTAAACATAACCATAAAGTATAATCTACGTTAGGTTTTGTTTGCGTGTTACAGATGATGGGTGAAATCAGCTGTTATATTATTAAAGTTATATTATTTCTTCTTTACTACTTTTTATGTATGCCTAAAGTTGAACTTTTTCCTTTTGTTACTGAACATACTTTTTTCTTAAGCCAATAACTTTGTTAATTTTACTTCAGTCATTTTTTTTACTTGCATTTATGAATTCTTTAAACCTTTATCTACAAAAAAGCTACGGGACACTTTTGAATTGCTTTAGAATAAACGTATAAAAACATTGTTAAAATACAAAAACTTGAACGATTTTTAGAGATACGGAAAAAATCAGAATACAATTTTGTTGAAAAACAAATTTGCTACTCCCAAATGTTATTAGTTTTTAAATTGGACTTACGGTTAAGCCACAAACTGGCTTTGGAAAAAAGCTTACACTGAGAGAAACGGTCCGGCCGCCATTTTTATTTTATTTAAGAGGTTAAAAATGAAAAATGGAAAACCATGTATATATATATAGCTCGGCCTAGGAATAAGGAACATTCATGCAAAAATCATCAAAATCGGTTAAAGGAGTTTGGACGTAATCGTGAGACAGACAGACATACAGACGAAATGCCGAACGCTCGAGCTAAAACGCAGTCCTCGCTTCGTTCGGTCAACTAATATAGGATGTTCATTTACTCGTAAAAAAATATTTAACGATAGTAACTTTAGTAATTTTTCGAGCTACAACAAACCAATTCATTGTTTTAATGTTTTTAAAAAACACTTTAGTTTCCTTCGCGTAAACTGAGTTTTTTTCCAACAATTATTTTCTATTTCAGTTGACCAATAACTGGTAACAGGATCTACGATCAAGGCCAAACAGCCGAAGCTTTATTGAAACCCGTCAAAGCGTGGGTAATTTGTTGCGACAGATTCAATTAAGATTAAAAACACACAGAGCAGGAATTACGAGGGAAGTAGATTTGACGCGAAGTAGTCAAGTATACCTTACATGTAATATTTGACTTATTTTAATTTTAAGTGAATAACATGGTAACATACAGGATGTGGTTTTTTAACGGGTTACTATTGGTACCTTGCAAACTATACATTTTACAGCAAACTTTAAATGGGAACCTTTACTTGTTTTTTTTTTTTTTTTAGAGTAGTTAAACTATTTATAAATGGCCGACATTTTTCAATATGGCGGTCGAATTTCAAATTTCATATATAGGCCAGTCGGTAGAGGTAAATTTAGACCAAAAGTTCCAGTAATTTACAATACGGCTGAATTTTTTTTATAAGTGCATTAAAGTATGTAGATTAACATAAACAAAATTTACCAGTCTATTGATTTCCCAAAATCGAACAAAAAATTCAATTATCATTTTTTTTCGATTATCCTTAATATTTCGAGCTGGGATGAAGATAAATAAAAATAAAAAATACCACCTTTTAGGGGAGGTATTTTTCAATAAAAAAGGAGATGTGTATTTATTTCGTCCGAGCAATGGTTTGTCTGGAAAAAATTCGATAATGCAGGTATGTATTTTACAGCAGGGGAAATCACTAAAAAGGGAAATCTTATTCAAATATAAAGCGTTGGCTCATTCTAAATTGGGCGAATTTTAATATATCGAATTGAAACTTGACATAGGAGTTAAAATATATATTTTAAACATTTATGCTGAGTCTCAGCTTGTTATCTTGAAAATGACCCGATCTTACGGCGACAAAAAAAAAAAAAATAATAATAAGTTCAATTTTAGTAATTGATTTCATTAATTAAATGTCAGGAGAGGAGCTGAATGTAAACCCACTAACTCAGCTTTCTTTAGTAAATGTAAAATTTGATTATGTATAGTTTTTTTGAAGGGACTTATGATACTTTAAAATTGTAAGATCGAATGTAAGATTGATTTATTGTTGTTTTATTATAATTTTGTTTTAGTATGCACTTGTCAATTTCATTTTATTTAAGAGGTTATAAATTGTAGAAAATCATTTTTGAAGTAATTATCATAAGATATGTAACCTACTTATTGAATGGCCTCTGTATTTATTTCAACCTGGTTTTATTTGGAGTCATCCATCAAAGTTAAATTTTGATTCGCAAGTCGAATCTGGCGGGAGAATCCAAAATACAGAACTTTTATAATATAATTAAATACATTTCAAAACTAACCTTAAACGCATAACTTCACTTGGTGAAAACACCATAAAATAAAACAAGTCTTACAATATCTTTTACTATATTTAACTTATTTTATACTTACAGCTCACAGACCTTTTCTCTTTTATTTCTTACCCGTTTCGCCGATTCGCTTCTTCATCAGGCATTATCAAACCTTATTTTTAAATGGATTTCTAGCATTCGTTGATGCGCGTCAATTGGGTAAATGGAACCATATATATATCACAATCACAAATAACACGTAATACACAACACAACACTATGGGGAATTTAAGTCAATTGAAAAAACTGCGCGAGATATAGCTCACGCGTATCAAAAATAAAAAAAGGCTGTGAGCTGTAAGTATAGAATAAGTTAAATATAGTAAATAGTAACCAGTCCAGTAAGGCAATCGATAACCGTAAATATCTTCATCAACAACAAAGCTCAAAGCTACTGCCCAAATGTTAAAAACAACTTGTTTTTCTTTCTTGGTTGTTTTTATCTTGCTACATCTATTGTCGTAGGAAATGATAACATCTTGTATAGCAAATTAAAATAATCTTTTAAAATAATTCCAAATTATCTGCCTACTTATATAAAAAATATAAACATTTGCCACCCAATTTTTCTGCCGAGGTGTTGCTATTTTAATACTGTTTACTACATTCACCTACGGGAAGGCCTTATTTTAAGAGACATATCATGATCAATAATACTCCTCAAAATTTGGTTACCTAAATCACTTTTAGAGCTATGATAATCAGTTACATTTATTAGTTTTGGTTTAAAAAAAAACGTCTTGTTTTAAATATCACAACTTAAACAATGATAAATTACAAAATATGTTGACTAAATGTTGAAAACTTTTTATTTTTTCCCTTTTGTCTGTTTTTAATTAATATATTGCTAGAAATGTTTTGTTCTTATACCTATTCGTTAGGTACTGTTTTTAAACGGCTGACGTTTAGAGAACAGATACAGTTCTTAGTCATGTTATGAGTTTCTGAATAGAGCAGCAAACTTTTCAAACATATTTGAAAAATTGCCAATTAATAGTTACCTATTCAACACTAAAAAAGTAAAAAAAAATGTAGGAACAGTGTTAAGTTTTATTTATATATAGGCTTAGAAACAGTTCACGTGATCACAGATGCAACAAGAAACAAACTGTAAGAACAAAAACTCTGTATTTCATTATTTTTATTGCAAATTGTTTTTGTTTTACCACATTATTAAGTCAGTTACTAAATTTTAAATAATGTGTTAAGCGTGTGCAATACCAACACGAACAGACCTCTTCAATATAACTTTTGTTTCATCGAATTTCGAAGATAATTTGCAGGAAATCGTTCGTGAATATCTAAGTTATAATAAGTCGTAGGTGACAAAAATGGTAAATTTTTATTCAAAATGTTTGCTTATAAACAAGATTTTCGAATAATAAAACAACATTCGAGTAGCTTGAAAACAGTGAAACATCAGGGCGAATTCCGTTATCTACTAAATTATGAGCTAATAATAAGTAGGAGCTTTTTAAAATGTGAATGTCACGTGCTCACAGCGAAAATTAGTAAAATCGTAAGCGTTTTCGAGCAATACTCCGGTCGCGCTCGAGCGTCTAACCAATGCAATAACATAAGCCAATATTCTCAAGGTTTAATTCGTTCACTAATTTGGATTCTTATATTAGTGGGTTTTAAAACCCCAACACAAATTTTTAATGAGTGGGGTTTTTTTTTTTTTATTACTAAGAAGAAAAATGTTTTTTTAGAAGTACAAGGTTTTCAACTGTATTATTCTGAAAATCTACTAAGAGATTTAGAAATAAATTATAATATATAATTTTTCGAGTTTGATAGCCGCAAATTTTTAAATTTTAGTTAAATTATTTTTTTTGCATACATACAAAATTTATAAAATTAATGTTTGTATATATATAACTTTAATTGGGAATTTGATGCCCGGCAAGTGTAGAAATTAGGTACAGTAAAAAAAAAAAAAAACAAAAAAAAAAACAGTTCAAACAACTTTATATTATCATGTATCTGTGAATGTAAATGAAAGTACATTCTTTGCTGGAAAACAGTAAAGTTGTAGTTAAAACACCTGTTTTTAACTATACACAGATGTACTTGTTTTTATTTTTTAAAAACTATGTAAATAGGTTTACAATATTCTACTTGAGTTTGTTTGCAAAAATGTATATCTCTTGACTAAGTTTTTCATATAAATTTACTTTTTTGTATAGGCCCTACTTACAGCTCTCAGCCCTTGGGAATGTGTTCGTGCAAGTGTTTCATTTTATAAACTTGACGTGCATCAACGAATGTAAAAACTAACGGAATGTAGGTTTGATAATGCCTGAATAAAAAAAGGCGAAACGTACGTCACCAGCAAATAAATAAGAAAAATAAAGGACCTAGAGCTGTAAGTATACAAAAAAGTAAATTTATAGTAAAATTAACCAGTTCAGTAAGGCAATCAGAAATAATAAGTTTTTCATTTTCAGCGAACTGGTTATGATCACCTTTAGCCTACCGTATCGTCTACGGATACTGTTAACATGAACCTTTGAACAGCTGGCACTTTTTACGTTGTGATGTGCAATACAGTCATAGTAATTTGTTGTTTATTCTTGCAACTCAAACTTAATGTATTATACATTTATAAAGTTATTGCTTGTAATGATTCATAGTTATAAATCTGTTTATTTCTTTGGTTGTACGTTTCATCACATTTTTACAAAAGTTCAGATTCGCTGCAGCTTTCATGTAAAAGTGCACCATTATACAACTATTAAAAACATTTTTTAGCAGCGTCATTTTGTAATTTCTTTACGGTTTTCCGAGTATTATTTACCTGAACATTTTGAACATCACAACTAAGTAAATATGATTGTGTTTTAAAACCATTAAATAATACTTAACAAGCAATAATATCACACGTTAATAATGACATAAAACCACTCTGTCCTGGCCATACTCCACTACCCTACTCCAATCCAAGTGTCTTTGTCCTAATTAATAGTCATTTCCGTAAATATATATGATTGCACAAAAATCTGCATGCTTTTATCATGGGAGTTGGCGAGCACCCTTTTTACTACGGATCCCTCTAGTAGCCATTATAATATAGTAAACCAGGTGTTAATAATAAACTATTAATGTTCAATGCAAAATATTATCGTCAAAACTATTAATTTAAGAAAATGCATTAATTTTTCTGTTAATCTTTAAAAAACTGTGTATGAAATTTAATTATCACTAACTACTCAAATAGTTTTGTGTAAAATAAATTACATTTTGTCAAATAACTGTAAAACTCAATTTTTATATGAATCTATTCGGTTCGATTTTACAAAAGTTAACGATGTTTTATAAGTGAAATAGTGTTTGCTTTATTTTATTTGGAAACGGATTAAATATTTATATTTACAGTATTTACATCAGCAACACTGTTGAAGTTGTTGGACTTTTACATTTGTATATTAGTATAGTTTTATATTATTTGCAGTGCGATAGTATTACACACACAACCTCTTAATTCAGTGTATTTAACTATTTTTTTAAAATAAACCAGTGCCACCCCGGGGCGTTATTTAAATAAAAATTTGGAAATTGACTGAGCCAATATCGATTGTATGTACATTATACAAATATATATACAGGGTGTCCCACGAAGAAACGGAGAAACTGTCAGGACTTGTTCTTCAGGTGAAAATAACAAAAAAAGTTCATATAAACATAGGACCGAAAACTCTTCGTTTCCCAGATATCCGCCATTTTGTTTTTTGTGCAAAATAATTCATATCTAGAGAACGGTTTGACTGATTGAGTTCAAACTTGGCATGACGCTTAACCTAACAATGATATATCTCAAGAAAAATAATCGATTCTATCCAATCATGCGTTTCAAAATGGCAGCTGTTTGAAAATTTCAACCCTAAATTACTCAAAAACCGTACATTTTAATGAAAAATGCTTTTTTTGTAGCCCTTTTGATTCCCCTTTGGGGTGGTGTAACTGTCAAAACAATCGGATGGAGGATAAATAGTTAAGTTATGTGTAATAATTGGTTTGTTCAACCCGGCTTACTATACCAACACAGTAAACACAGCAGTATTGTATGTTCATTTGCTGTCATCTATATATTTAAAGCCGTAAGGAAAAAAAACATTTGGACAGTTCGTCTGAGACTTCTACTGGGTCGATTTACATGCGGGTTTTACCAAAACAAAGGTTTTCGGTCCTATATTAGCAGATTTTATTTGTATTTTGAAAATATTTACGTTAAGTGGGTCAAAAATTAAAAATAAACTTTTCTTATGGAGATTTAACATGGGAGAAAAAGTCAACTTTTTCAATCCTTTGGACAGTTCGTCTGATACTTTCACTGGACCATTTTACATTCAGTTTATACCAAATAAAAGCAAAACTTTTCTATATTAACAGGTTTTATTTACTTTTACGTCATCTTAATTTCTTAAATTAAAAAAATCAACATTTTCAAACCTTTGCAATGATTTTATTTTACAGTTCTTTAATCAGCTGATTGTTAAGAAACAAGGGTTTTTGCCTAACAACAGAAGAAGGATAAAACGCTCATATATTATAACAGCTGATTTAACTCATCATCTGTATAAAACCAAGCATAGATTGTATTTTGGGGTTATGTTAACAATTACAATTCATCAATAATGTAATTCTTCTAATGAGTTCTAAAATTAAGGTAGGCTATAATACTTATAAGATTTGCTTTGAGGTTATAAAGTGAATATAAATACAACCTTTTATCAAAAATGAATTTATTCATTTATACAATTTATGGAAGATACGCTTTCGTTTAACTTCGGTAATCAATATGAAATAAAAACCAATTAAAAGATAACATTTGTATCTTTATCTTGATATATAATTAAGGCCTACATAAATCAAACATTTTACAAATAGGCCTACAGTTTTAAATTGCAATATTTTTCATGGTAGTCGGCAACTGTACTATTTATGCAAGGTAATGGGTTTTTCTCCTTTCTTTAATATCTGTATTGACATCCCAAAAAATTAGATTATGTGTATAAAATATTAGTTAAATTCACTGATTGTCGAAACCATTTTTTTCTTCTTTAACTTTGCTGCAAGAAAAATAATTGGAAGGAAATAGCATTTTAAAAAGTACATTTTATACATGTTTCGCACCATCATTCTGCCTACCTCTCCACTCACCACAAATGGAGCTATATCCGCCGAATATCGACGGGCAACAATTATCTATATATTTTAAGTTAGGCCTAGACTGAACCAAAATAAATAAATAATGTTTATTGTTGATTGAGTAATCGGTAGTCTCTAATAATTTCATTAACAGTTTATTTCAAATTTTAAATCAATTATTAGTATTTCTAATTTTTAGGTTCGGTTTTTATGAAAGTGTAGACCTGAGCCTTGCTGGCTACACAGGGAGGGGGGGGGGGGGTTGGCGTGCGGAGCACGCAGGGGTCTCCCCTAGTTACCTTTAACTTAGGTATTATCCTTCATCCGATTGTTTTGACAGTTACACCACCCGATAGGGAATCAAAAGGGCTACAAAAACGGTATCTTGAAATTTTTCGCAGACATTTACGGTTTTTGAGTTATTTAGGTTTGAAATATTCAAACCGCCGCCATTTTTAAACGCATGATACGATAGTATCTATTATTTTTCTTGAGATATATCATTGTTAGGTTAAGCGTCATGCCAAGTTTGAACACAATCAGTCAAACCGTTCTCTAGATATGAATTATTTTGCACAAAAAACAAAATGGCGGATATCTGGGAAACGAAGAGTTTTCGGTCCTATGTTTATATGAACTTTTTTTTGTTATTTTCACCTGAAGAACAATTCCAGAGAGTTTTTCCGTTTCTTCGTGGGACACCCTGTTTATACCGGTATAACATTTTTTATGACACCAAAAAACATATTCTGGGGACCAAGATCGGAACTTGTTTACCACTACCAACATTAGGTCTCACCATAAGAGTCAATGCAATAGCTCATTGTTGCTATGTAAACTCGCTAATACCAAAAGAAAAAGTAATGTGATGTTATGAACAAATTATACATTCCAATTACAAGCCCTGTACATTCAAAGACATTCCAACTAAAATAAAATACTGAAAATATGTAAAGAGTTATATTTTGTAGTATTAAAGGGAGTATTCCAATTTCACGGTTAATTTGATTCCCGCAACTTTGCGGTTGGTTTGGAACTTTGCTATCACAATAAGGCATATTATTCCTCCCGTTATTTTTGTTTACCCCGCTCCTCTAACTTCCAGTTGTGGTGGATTCTAGGTGCTGTGAAGGTCACGTCTTTGTTTCTTATTCAGTTGTCTCTCTATGTTTTTGTTTTAGTCGAGTGGCATGGTTTTCCGTCTCTGAGACGTATCGTGTCTTTTAAGTTATATTATTTTCGTCTTTCCCTCCTTTGAATTGTGATGTGTTTACTGTCAATGTATGCTGTGCAATTACATACATTTATCGTTTTGCGCTAAGAATGGATGAGTTTGACATACCTGGCCCGTGACATGGAAGAACACCTGTGAATTTAGCGTCTATAAATAAGAAAAGTTTTGAAAACATTCTTGAGGATTTGGTGTACGCGATGGAAGAACCCTCAGAACCTGATCTTTACGATAGTGTTAAGGAACCAGATTATCGAATTATTACTATCAATTATTTTTTTAAATTTGTATTATTACGTGACAAACATTTTAACACTCCCAAACAAACAAATGATGTTGATACTATTACGTTATATTTATTTATCTAAAAATAACAAAGGTGTTTCTCTCAGAAGTATGGTGTTAGTTAAGTGATTTTCCCACATTATGTTAATGGTTAAATAAATACAATGATCCAATTTAACCCTGGACTTCACAGATCCATTTAGTTTGGGAAAACATAGTTTAAACTTTATTAATTTGAGATAAAACACGTTGTACGATGTAATATTATTGTAAAATAAAAGAAAAAGTATTTAGGCTAATACATTTTCAATGCATTGTATAAGATTCTAGGAAGCTACAACCACTGCTCGTTTAGCTAATTAACTCTTGTGGCTACTAGCGGCGAAGCAAATGCAAACAGATTACAATATTGTGTACTCTGATATGTATCTTGAAATGACGACTGATTAGGACAGAGGCACTTGGATTGGTGTAGCTTAAAGAGTATGCGGTTCTTTTTTGTTTAACATTTACGCGTTTCAGATCATCTGCTCCATCTTCAGAGAGAGTTTGTTCACTCACTTCAGGTCGTTAAACCATTAAAATTACTTAATTTTATTTTAAATTAACCAATATTAAAATGTACAATTCATTATTTTAATGGTTCGTAGCGGAACCCACGTAAGGTAACTCATTGTTATACAGGTTGTAAAAAAAACTTTAGGGTATGATTCCTTATACATAAAGTAATACAAAAATTAATATGAAGGTAGGGTATGTCCTAAAAAGTTTAGTTTTCCGTCTGTCTGCATGTGTTTTTTTACGTAATACGTTATATCTTAGGTACGAAGTTTGAAGTTGATATCTTCAGAGGTTCCTAAGATATAACGTATGACGTAAAAAACACTTACAGACAGACGGAAAACTAAACGTTTTAGGACATACCTTCGTATAAACTGTTTTCTTTCTTTTTGTATGATGAATCATACCCCAAAGTCCTGAAAGGTTGTTTTACACCTTGTATAAAACAATAGCAACTTTGAAGCTAAACAATTAATTATTATTCCTAAAACGTATTATTTACTGACACCTGAGCTCCTAATTATGTTGATTTTCATATAATGTAGTTGGTAAACACCGTTATAAATAGACAAACACCTGTGGCATTCACTCGAACTTGAACAGCGAACCTTGATATTTGAAGTCAGATAACCTAAATTTTATAGGATTTTGTTTTGTTTTAACCTAAGCCACGCCCACTTTGTTGGGCTTTTTTGTGAATTTTTGGCTTTTTTGGGATTTTTGATTTTTTTAAAAATTTTTATTTATTCGGCCTTTTTAGGAATTTTGGGTAATTTAGAGTTTTTTGGGCATTTTGGGGAATTTTTGGGGCTTTTTTGGTCCGCCATCTTATTTTGTAATATTTAACAACTCATTTTAATTTAATTATTTTGTTTTAAAAAAGCACGGGTATCTCCATGACCAGAGTCTACGACGTTGTCGTAGAATGTTTTAGTCGAGTATATAAGTTTAACAGTCACCATTAACCTTGAATGATGCAAGTGTTATAGTGTCTTTGGGATATAGTGTAAAATACATTGTATAACTGTTTCTAAAGATCGTCCCCGAGTCGAACCGAATGCACGTAGTCAAAATTTATGCTCTGCCTCAACCCCTGCATGCTGTAGGCCTACTTAGGCTAAACCGAATAAGTTTGAAAAACTGACTAGGACGAGCCGATTACAGAGTAAATTCAACGATTATGTAATGTATAATGAAAGGGAAACGCCATACTTGTACAATTAAATCAATAACGTTATAAAGTTGTATAAATATGACAGAATAAATAGACATTTAACAATGTGTGAGAGAAGGATTATGCTGTGAGTTGCAGAACAAAGATGCTTCGTCATAATAGCCAGACCAAGTTAAGTTGGTCATATAACATGTTGAAAGAAATATGAGCTTGGGTATATTGATAAAGACTTCGGAATAAGTCAAAGTTGTTAGAATAGTAGCTTTTAAGATTGTTTATGATGTGTAATTTAAGTATGAATAATTGTTTACTCATGTCATTGTTGTAAATATGAATAGGTATATAAGTAACTAGCTGACCCGTACGGCGTTGCCCGTGGTGGTTGGTATTTTCAGTATTTTTAACGTAATTGTATTCTTTTTAAGTGTTCAGTCAGTGAGTGGTATTTGGCTTGTATATATATATATATATATATATATAGTTTATATGGAAAAACTATAAGTAATACTTTTTTGTACTATAAGTAATAATATTTGACTTTTAAAAAAAAATTGTTTTTGAAATATTAAAATTATAATTTTTATTTCAAATAAAAGAGTGCACTACAATTAAATAATAATATATTTAAGCCTAAGCAGGTATAAACAGTGTAAACAAAACTAATATATACCAAATGGCAAGTAAAACATACAAAGGCTGTATAAGATGATTGATTGAATAGCCTATGTGTGTAAGCAATTGAACTTTGCAATTTTTCAGATTTTTGTAAAGTCAAAATGCTAAACCCAGGAGATATTTTTTGTTTTATTTTGTGGTTTTATTTATACAGTACCCTCTATTAAAAGGTTTTATAACTGAATCTTGGCAAAACCAATTAGGAATACTGTTTTAAATAAGTTAATAGTTAAGTTGTCAACAGTTAATACAACTTTATTACTCTCTCATTTGCAAATTTAAATGTGAACAATTGCGTTTTGGAGTATTGTTGTGCGAATGTTGTGCGAATGAGTAATATAAATATTGTGCTGCCCCACACCAATATAATTCTTTTAAAATTTACAATAATATTCAAAATACTAGGATGTATAAATACATTTGTAAATTTAGTAAACATATGCATAATATACGATTTATAATTCTAATAAAGTTGCATTTTACAACATTAACACAGTAATCAAACAAATTTTTTGTATTATATGTTTTTTCATAACTCACTTTGATAGCTGTATTAATAAATAATTATGTGAAGCTTTTAAGTTTATATTCAGAAAATTTGTTTTAAGTTTTTGATACGAAAACGTATATCGCATGCGTACGGTTCTATTCGTTTAAAAATAACAGGTGATTTCGTAAATCACCTACAACCATGTAAACCTTAAGTTATGATTACAACTTCTAGTTTAAGTTTTGGATACGAAAACTTACATCGCATACGAACGGTTTTATTCGTTAAAAAATAACAGGTGATTTCGTAAATCAGGTACAACCATGTAAACCTTAAGTTATGATTACAACTTTTAGTTTAAGTTTTGGATACGAAAACTTATATCGTTAAAAATAACAGGTAATTTCGTAAATCAGCTACAACCATGTAAACCTTAGGTTATGATTACAACTTCTAGTTTAAGTTTTGTGTTGTTGTTATACGTATGAATACTATAATAATATGCATTGATGCATCTGATTTGTTCTGTCATGTTTATAAATACATTAATTAAAACTTGTTTATAAATAAACGCCACTTGCTATTATTGATCCATGTCATCTAGAAATAAACGGTACCAGGAACTGGCACATACTTTCTCACAAACATATTTAAATTATTAAACAGATTCACTGTGACTTGTAGGGTGCGGTAGGAGAGGTGATTTTTTATTTAAGTTGGAGATTAACTAATAAATATTATTATTATTATCTAGAGAGAAACCTATTCGATCGATTTCGAACAAATTTGCACCAAACACGTCAATTAGGTCTTTATAAATGCACGAAAAAAGGTTTTGAAAAATTTTGAAAAACAACCCCCTTTTTGGAAAAAAACCCTTAAAAATCAGTTATTATTATTATTATTATTAGCTAAACGAGAATTTTTAGAACGATGAGGTTTTTTGCATATGGTAGGGTACATTAAGGGCTACAAATAAGCCACATTTGATCAAAATCGTTAGAGCAGTTTTTTATAAAAAATAATAACTAATTTTTTGGGGTTTTATGCCAAAAAACGGGTTGTTTTTCAAAAATTTAGAGGCCTACTTCACATGTCTGGTGCAAATTTGTTTGAAATCGATCCAATAGTTTTCGCTCTAGCTTTGTATACATATATACATACAGACATTTTGTAAAAACCACTTTTTTGGACTCAGGGGGTCCCAAAACGGATATTTCCACAAAAATCGCAACATCGATTTTTTTTGCGATCACTATACTTTCTCTATACTACAGTATAGTGAGAAAGTAAAAGAGTTATGCCATAAATCGTAGACATAATACAGCGTTACTTTTTAATAAAAACTTTCGTGACACTGTTTCTATTCGCAAATAAGAGCCACATAATTTTTTTAGTCATGCATACGGAGTTGAATTATACACTGTTTTACTTGTTTTGGACAATTATATTTTTTTTATTATTTTGTAAATTTTTTTAAATACAATACAAACAACGAGCTACCCCCTTAAAAACACCCCAAAAAAGTTTTGTTTGTGATGTGTTTCACTAAACAATAAATGGCAGAAGAAAAATCGGGGGCAGTTGTTATTTAAAATACAAAAACACTAAGAATTAAACATTGATTTTAGATGAGTTTTCAATAGAGAACAAACCCACGAAATATAAATAATTACTAAGTAATAAATAAGTACTAAGACGTGCGTGGATATATTACTCTGGCATTGCGCTTGTGTATATTCAATATTAAAATTACAACTTTCAGGAATAAAGTTTCGAGAAGAATTTTTAGTGGAGCGCATAATATTCATTAAGTTGACTTTCACCATGATCAACACAGTGTGACCATAAAACTATTAAATATGCAAAACATGATGAGTGTCTTCATCTACATGTACATCAACAAATAGAAAATATTCAAAGCGGGTAAAGATGTAAACCTACTCCGTCAAAACAAATTCGAAATCTATGAACGAATTTAGCTTAAATAAATTTGTCAGAATAAATATGGAAATAATATTTTTAAAACGTATACATGCGTTGTCCAAGTTTAAAAAGAAATTGCAGCTGTCATTAGCAATAAAATTATAACTTACACGAACTCGTATTCAAAGTTTCACTTAAAATCAAATCCAAACACAAATTCGTTAATCTTATTTCCTTCTACAAAAAAACATTAAACAATGTGCCACTCTTGGGGCGTTAAGTATCCAAATTTAATTTATATGGAAGCTTAACAGAGGTTGGATGGTTAAGTACCTCTTTTTAAGAGGCACATATAAAAAAAAAAAAAACAGAAATCTTAACGCCAGAATAATTATAAAATTTACCTTTAAAGACCACATTTACAACTAAAAAGAAGATTAACTACTCAAATTTATAACAAAAAATAGCTTCAGACAATAAAACAATTAACAAAGTTCAGTGGAAATTTTGTATTGAAAATTTTTAGGAAGGTTTAAGTTCACAAATGACGACCACAAAGGTCGATTTTGAATAGATTATGCTAAACAAATGTGTAATTTAAGAATTAATTAAATTTATACTTTTAGAAGCATTAATAATACAAAACATTATTTTTAGGATCCTTATTTTAGAAATAGATCAAAGAAATTGAGAAAATAAAAATTATATTTAAAGGTGATAATTAATTAAATTGAATTTCTAAATAGAAAATCTTGGAGACAGAAGGCCGAAATGTAATCCATGCGACGCTACTCCAATGTACATAATTAAATTGTAAACAAATATGATAACCTTTTTATCAAGCCTTTGTTTGGTACAATGGATTTAAAAATATGTATACATAAATATAAACGTATACAAGTAGACAAACAATTAGACGCAGATAATAACGTAATATTTATATATATATATGTATATAAACCAAAGAGATTGGCCTATAATTTGATATTTCAAGCAAACTTTTTTGTGTACGGGAATAACTAAAGAAAATTTAATTTCAATTTTAGATTTAAAACCTAAGTGAATAAAGCAAGTTATAATGTCACCTATTTTGGGAAAACCTCTTTTTGTTGTATTTGAATTGATTCCGTCTATTCCAAGAGCTTTGCTTAATTTTAAACACATAACTACTTTTCAACATCCTGTAAAGTTACTGGATGTAAATACATAGAATCTTTACTCAATCTTTGTCAAACAAATGCTTGTATTCACAACCAGCTCTGTCTACTTCACCCGTTTGTTTGCAAAGGACTTTGACAATATAAAAAAAACATTTTTAGTTCATTAGCTATAGACTTTTGAACATTAACAACTGTATCGTTTATTTGTAAACCGGCAATTGTGTTAGTTTTGCATTCTTGAAGAATAAGCTCATTAATTAATTTCCCTTCACTTCTATAGTTTCCTTTACAATTTGTAAACATATTACACTACTATATATGTATCCCTATATACATATATATATATATATATATATATATGTAGTAGCCAAATACCACTCAATGACTCATTACGATTTCTCAAAAACTACTCGGATTGGGATGGATTGGGATGAAATTTCGTGTGCAGCTTCCTCAAAGGCTTTAAGTGCTCGCTAAGAAAGGTATTAAAAAAATTCGAAATTTTAAGGGGGGTTTGGAGGGGTCAAAGTTAATAAAAATTCCACCAAACGGATTTGTCTACCCGTGCAAAACCGGATCTGGCAGCTAGTGATATATGTATATATAAAATCCAAATACCCCTCACGCACTCACTCATCACGAAATCTCAAAAACCACCGAACGGTTTGGAATGCAATTTTTTATGTAGCTTCTGTAACGGGCACCGCTTCCGTGAACTCGGCTCGCCTGTGTCCGGCTCCTTGAAGCGGCGCTTTCCCTGGTCGGGTTATACCTTCCTGTCCTCGTGCGGACGTACGGGCGTTGTCAGGATGGTTGTTGGTGAGAAGGCTCTTCAATAACTTGGTAAACCCATGATCAGTTGAAACGTTTATTGCACCGATACAAACGACTACTCTGTTGGTTCTGCCTACTCTAAAACTAATACTACGCCATGAGGGAGGCCAAAGCAATATCTATCTTAATTGAGTCTACTCGCGGACGCGTTCAGGTACAGACTAACCACTGTATCTCTGGATGCATTCATCTAGCGTCCCCCTCCCTCGGTTAACTAGGAATCGTCTTCTCAGCGAATGTACCTCTAGCCAACAATATACTATGTCCGCTGTTAGTGGACCCTTTATTATTAAGTATCTTTACTTATTATTTATAACTATTTACGAGGTGATGGGTACCCGTCACACTTCCTCTAGGGCCGTAGGTGCTTGCTAAAAAAGGTTTTCAAAAAATTCGAAATTTGTATTGGGTTTGGAGTGTCAAAGTTACTAAAAATCCCCATAAGAAATACATAGTGTAATATATTTATCGATATATATTTGTTTGTTAATATGCATTTACTTTGCTACTCTATGACTATTAACAAGGCACAGGGACAGAGTTTGAGGGTAGCTGGCATAGATCTGCGGAGTGACGGTTTCTCCCATGGCCAAATGCACGTTGCGTGCTCCATAGTCAGTTCACCTGTCAGCTTGGCAATCCTTCATCCTGAGAGGAAAACCAGGAACGTAGTTCACAGAGAGATCCTAACAATTGAGTAGCGTGGAAGAATCTGAGGGATAAGTTAGATAGAAAAAAACCTTGACTGTTGGTAATGCGGAAGTTGAAACCTACCATAATATCCTACATGCTCTCAACATTGTCAATGCAATTAAGTGAAAGTCGAACTTAGTAAAAACTTTCAATTAAAACGATATATTTAAAGTTTTTTATGTTAGTGGTTTACAGGAATACAATTTTCAGTGCTTTCCAAAATAGCGTAGTCTTTTTTTTTGTCACGACCACAGTCACGGGTTTTCAACGAACACTTAAAAAAGAATACAATAACGTTAAAAAGACTGAAAATACCAACCACCAAGGGCAACGCCGTACGGGTCAGCTGGTGACTTTATAAGTAAAGTTCAGATTGTGGAACAATAGGGACTGAATCATGGTACAAATTTAGTCAAAGCAATGTTTCGGTTAGAATCAGTGCGACAAGCTGAAAAAGCATTTAGTGACCTTGAAAAGAAAATTAGAAATGTAAGTACTTCAAAAGAAAGGGGTTGGAAAACATTTTCGAAGATCAGGAAGACAAGGAAAATCCATCATACAGTGCCGGACAGTTTTGTGGCTTATGTTTTGTGGTTACTATAATAAAGTGTTTAACTGTTTCCGAAAGTTATTTTTTCTCATTTTTGACCCATGTTTTCTCAGCTTCTGCTATTCCTAGAAAACTGAAATTTTACTGAATATAAACCTTAATATAATCTGTTGTCTCTTGCAAGGATATAAACATTTTTTATCTATTTCTATTATTTTTCATAATATAAGTGGTCGTGTAGGAGAAAATATTCATCTCCCATAACATTCTAAACTTACCAAAATCGTTGCACCAGAAACTAAACCAATTATGTTTTCAAAATTAAATACAAAATAGAGCTCTATCTCCTCTCAGTCCTGAAATGGAATGCAAAAGGCAAATATTAGCCTGCATTGCATGCGAAGTCGTACTCCCCACTAACTCACCTGTGCCATTTCCAAAAGCAAGCATGTGTGAAACGTGAACGGCTCTTGAGCGCAGTCAGTATTTTTTTCACTAGATATAAGGTAATCTGATACAACTGTAAATTCTGCAAAAGTAAATAAAAATAATTTTAATACTATAATATTTTCAAAATGTAATTCTTTATGATTTGTGTGTATATTATACTTACCTGTGCTAACTCTTAAACACCTTTCTAGTTCCGGATCAAATTTTGTCTTTAGTAGTTCGTTAATTTCGCTCCTAACTGTTTCGCTTGCAGCCGCCTGAAGAAACAAAATCCATATTTAACAAAATGTATTATTTGCTTATTAATGACATTAAATTGTAAGTATAATTATTGGTTATGTGTACACAGGGCTGAGAAATAAACATTTCGCATCCCGCTCACTTGTTAAACATTTTAAAAAACCAAACTTATTTTCTGGAAACTATATTTGTATCAAGAATCTAAATCTAAAGTTGCGTTTATGTCACGACGTAAGAAACAAGCTCGCTTCGGATGTTTTCTGAAGCTAACGCACTCGCCACTCGTTAGAGTTTTAGTTGCTTCTTATGCTTTGTACGTCTCTGTGTTTAGGTTGTATTGTCACCAGGATATGAAGGGCTGAGAAGCCAAAGGTATTTTTGTAGTGAAGTTAAATTTGAAAATACTCAGTTTAAAGTTAAACTGTTGCAATCAAATCTAGGTAAAACCATGATCACTAAAACTATTACAGTATATGTTTAATTGCTAGGTTCTAGACTAACATAATAACAAAGTTTAATTTGACTTTAATCCTCTTATTCTTTGTAATCAGTCAATATTTGATAAAAGTTGTCACTTGTACCCCTGGGCTGTAACACGTTCACTGCTAAGGACGCACATGTGAGCTTGACACTGAACACTATGAGACGCACAGTGCATTGCAAGCCAAACCCCATATTGGGAGTATTTTCAATACACAATGCATTGCGTGTTTCGCACGCCAACCTCCGTATTGGGCGAGTTTTCAATACACAGAGCATTGCGTGCTTTGCACGATAATTTTAGGCCTATGTGCTATGGACGCAGATGTGTGTCCGCTTTAAAATATTAGTGATTATTATGTAGGAAGGTTAAAAAATAAAGTAATTTTTACTCATTTAGCCTATAAATATAAAACATAAAAAGTCAGCTCATAGCATAGGACATACGAAATTTGCGTAGCAGTGAACGTGTTACAGGAATTAGAAGTTATGTGATATCACATAGGTTACGAGTAAATCAACTATGTAAAGTACAGCGACTTGCATCACATGTATCCCTTGGCTTCTAAGCCAAACAGCTCTTCTACGAAGTATTTCTTTTTTTCGCCACTAGATCTCAGCACTATGATTCATTAATTAAATTTCCTTCCTCATAATTTCCGAAAGAACGTAAACATTAAACATCAGGTTTTGAGGAGCATTTCAAATAAAATGTATATCTAAATAAATTAACACTTAGTTAGTCGCTAGGCGGGGATTTAACCGCATTCTCAGAAAAACTGAAATAAAGCCGTAACTGTTCAATGTTGACAAACAATGTTCCAGGTATCTTTCTTCTGACCTTTTTTGAGCAGGTATGTGCCACCCTTGCTTAATTTTAACGAATCATCAGTCTGTGATAAGCTGCGGAAGTGAACGGTCCCATCAGTCAGTGCGGGTCTCTTGCCGCTAGCGCGCTTTTGTTCTGTAATAACTTTGTGGTTTTCCCCACTAGCGTTCCAAAATTAAATGTAAGTTTTTCGTAATTTCTTGTTATTGTTTAGGTTCGTACGACTTAACACAACTTTACTCTGTGTTGCCAACATTGTTCAGCTGCGATTTTTTTATTTTCCAAATGGTACATTCTCTACGTAGCTAGACCTATAACATTCATTAGCTTTTTCATTTTGTACTTTTTATTAGCAAATTTCCATAGGAAAAATGAGTTATTGCAGTGGCCCTTCTGGTGAGACCTAAGGTCAGGATAGGTAAATGAGCACCGATCATGGTACTCAAAACACGTTTTGGGGTGTCAAGCACGTTTTTTTTTTTGTCCGGATGTAACTATTTTTTGATATTTTTCTTACGATAATGAAACTTTTTTTAGAGTATTATATAACAAAATAAATGCAGGATATTATTCTGCACATTTTGTTTTTTTACACGACCTTATATCTCGCTTCGTTCCCCCAAAATCGATCAAAACGTAAAATACCATAAGTTTACCCGGTTCAAATCCACGTTAGGGGAGGGGGGGGGGGGTGGTTCAACCATCAAAATTGAACCATACCATATTTTAAATGCTGCAAAATAGCAACAAAAATTCTGGAAAATGAAAGTGCTGTGATTTTGCCGCTAGCGCCTACTGACGTTAGTCCTAACGTCTAACTAAGGGTTAAGCATAATATGTGCCCAGTTTAAGGTTTTTAGATTCATAGCAAGTGTACGAATTATTATTTATTTTTAATGTTAGTTTTCCCTATTTGAAACGAAAATGATTTTCTTTCTCATATATCTCCTACGAATAATTTGTACCGAGTTCAAGCTCTCCAGTTTGTAGGAAGTTAGTGAAATTTACAATTTATCGAAATCTAATTGGGATACTTTTTCTAAAGAAAATTATATTTATTGTTTTAGCGAATGTTTATTGTTAAAGAATTGTGTCCAAAATTCGTTTTCTGTAATCTCATGGGAATCAAAGTTTTACCGTAGTTATCCCATTTCAACCCTTTAAATGTAAGAAATCGAAATATGTTTTACGGTTTTACATCCCAGAACCAACAAGGGCAAACTGTAAAATATTCAATGAAACTAATCTAGTAGATTGTGACTCTAAAGAGGAGTGAAGTAAATTGTTAGCATTACCTTTGATATTAACAATTATACATGATACTTAGTTTTAAATATGTATTAGTATCCTAAACTGAATTAGATTAAAAATTACATATTTAAAAAATATATCGTTTTAAATGTTACATTTAAAAAAATATTCAGAACGAACGAGCATAAATATATGATAAAACAAGTCAAAGATTTTATCGAAAAAATTTCATCCTAAAGAGATACTGAGCATACAAAATATACCTACTAATTAGTCTTAAATATTGATGAGTAAATTCAATGAGATGAGACATTTAAATATATAAAAATATATATTTTTAAATAGTAACTTTAAAAAATATTCAGAACGAACGAGCATAAATATTTGAAAAACAAGTCCAAGATGTAATTGAAAAGATATCATCCGAAACAAATAGTGAGCATACGATATATTAAAAGTTTACAAATTATTTACATTGTTAAATCAGTTCAGGCTTTCAATTAGGTAGACTAAGATGGCGGCCAGGTGGCCTGTACAAACATATTTCTTTAACTGTAGGCTTATACTTCACCAGCTGACCAAATTACTTGACCTAGTTTTTATTTTTTAGTTATATAGTTTAATATTTGTCACTTACCCACATTCTTTTCCTCCAAAAATTTGAATAAGCACACTGAAAAAATTATTCAAAATTATTTGTACGATAATAACAAAAGTAATAATGGAATATATTCAAATCTATTCAATGCAAGGCAAAATATTTGACTGTACAAAGTCACTAGCTTTAATGTTGCATAATATAGCAGTATTAGTTTATTGGTAATATAAAATGTTTAAAAACTTAAAACAAAAAACAACAATTCTTGAATATTTTAGCATTCGTTAATTTTATTGGTATTATAAATGTTTACATAACTGAAGAAAAAAAAACACAATTGTTGTGTAGTGTAGCTATTGTTAATTTAATTTATAAGTAACATAAATGTTTACAAAACTGTAAAAAAAAACTATTATTGCATATAGTAGCATTTATGTATTTAATTTATTGGTAGTATAAATGAGTTAAAAATTGCAAAAACCTAATTATTGTTGCGTATTGTAGCATTTACTTATTTCATTTATTGGTGATATACATATTTAATTAATGTTTTCAAAACTCCAAATATTTTTTGTTATAACACAGACAATTTAACTATTTAATTTTTTTCAAACTGTAGTAAAAACTGTAATTGTCTAGGAAAAATGTGGTCATCACATTAATATTCTAGATCACTTCTACGTTTTGAAATGGTAGAACCAAAACATAGATGATACACAAATAATCTCTCACGTAATACAGGGTTTGAAACCAGAAATTTTCGAACACATTTTACAAATGGGAACTAAAACACTCAACCAATTAGAAGAAAGTGTAAGAAAAATTCAACTACAAACATTTCAACAAACTCTAAATAATCAAAGATATATAAGAACTTTTTTTTTCTTTTTTTTTTTCAATGTCAACATGTTAGCCCACGGATTGGAAAATTTTATCAATAAATTTATTGATATATAAGAAATATGGAAACCAAAGAAAATATGAGTACTACCTATTTCAAACCCGAAACACAATGTCAGAAAAACTAGAACAACTCACGGAAATTATACCCACGTTAGTAAATATAAACCATATTGATCACAAACCAACCAGACTTCAAAAACGTAACCAAAATGAAACACCACAATATAAAACCAACCAACGATTCGATAACAGACATCTAAAAACACTAAACATAAACGGCTATGAACTTTACAACTGAGAAAATATTAATATATTTCATTAAAGAATACGAAATTTAAACAAGCCCATTTAAACTCAACGACGCAAGCAAAATACCATGCACTTCAGTTGGAACACAATACTCGGTACAAAACGATAACATGGGTCAGTCACACGGACACAATTTGATGACTCCACGCGTTAACGGGATAGAACTGCAAGAGACAGTGCAACGAGAAAATGACTATAACTCATTGAGCACATTTCGAAAACAATTTTTAAATAAAAACGGGATACCAAAGTCTCGAAAATCAGGCAAGGATGTGACATGGGATGGATACAATACACCATTTTTAAATTAAAATAAAATTTCATGAGTAGACACAATTAACATCAAATTCAAAACATTAAATAATCAATATATTGAAACTATCTTAGATTCTGGCGCAAATGTTTCAATAAGTCATTATGACGTAGTCAAAAACAAAGCAATGACGATGAAAACAAAAACAATAATACAAACTGCTCCAGACAACAATTTAAAAATTCATGGATAGATAACCTTTCCATTGAAATAAAAGGAATAAAATTCACTAACAAATTTTATGTTGCATCCGGAATAAATTTAAAAAATATCCTAGGCAATAACTTATAACTTCTTACTAGAAAATAGGACAAAAATAGTCTACAATAAAAAAAATATTACCTTATATTCATATGTTAAATAGAAATTAATTTATTATGGCCTCAAAACATTAAAAATACACATATATTATTAATAAATAGCATCATAATAATCCACCCAGAAATAAGATCAAACATCAGAAAGAAATTAAAATAGCATCAGGACTAAATTTACGTGTTCAATAAGTAGAAAATTATAGGGAAATAATTGATCAATGGATTATAATCGATCGAAATAATAATAGTTGATTAAATGGTCAGGTACTTAAGGGAACAAAAACAAATTCGTACCTACATATCCCAACAGGAAAATAAATATTATGTTTACATAATAATATATACAATACATCAAGCTACCACAAAAACTTGTGCCAAGAACACTTATAGGGCACATAAAACAAATTAAAACAAAAACAAAATAATGTATGATAAAGTAAACAAAAACATGACACCCACGTAGACTACTCTAAATTAAAAAGGAACAAATAACTGACAAAAACGCAGCATAATTCCAAATTCGTGAAAATTTGACAGAAACACAACACTGACAAGTGCCAGACGTAATAAAAAAAATATGAACATTTCTTTACTACTGAGCGCAGCAAAAATACAAGTAATAATTCAGGGAACATCCGCAGCTGTAGTACCACTATATAGCCAGAGTAATCAGGAAAGACTCAAAATCGATTTTTTTTTGCGATCACTATAATTTCTCTATACTATGGTATAGTGAGAAAGTAAAAGCAAAGCAATACAATGTTAGGCAGCAAAATAGTGATTTAGAATTGTTTTCATGGCAACCTTATAGTTTACACATGGTGTTTAACTGTTACTCAGAGTGTGTATGCTTAGGTGTGAGAATAGTTTAGAGGGATGTGACTGAAATTATCTCACCCGCATCATCTCCAAAAGCAAGCACGTACTATACAACTTGTACTGCTTTTGATTGCATTTAGTTCCTTTTCTCGCCACAGCTAAAGCGGTATCTGATACAACTGTAAATTCTGCAAAAGTAAACAAAAACCATTTCAATAATTCACTATTTTCAAAATGTAATTCCATACGATTTATGTGTATGTTATATTTACCTGTCCCAGTACTTAAACACCTGTCCAGAACTGCATCAGCTGTTTGCTTTAGTCCTTCCTCTACAAATACCTTGCTTTTATACATGTCTTTAACGGCGGTCTTCTTAAGTTTGCCGTCTGAATCCAGCTGAAGAAACAAGAGAAATATTTAACAAAATGCATTAGCTTTCTATTAATGCTATTAAATTGCAGGCTAAGTATAATCATTGGTTATGTGTTTGCAGGGCTGAGAAATAAGTTGCACACCGCTCACTTGTTTAACATTTCAGAAAGCCAAACCATGGTTACGGAAATTATATTTGAATCAAGAATCTAATTCTATGTTTTATGACGTTGGCAGAGTGTTTTCCGCACCGTTGGAACTATCTTCGGTCCTTATGATTTTTGGGGAAAGAATATTTCACACTCTGTGTTCAGGTTGTATTGTTACCAAGATATGAAGTGTTGCATACCATAGTTAGTAATGTACCAAGCACACGTAAATACCCTTTTCTGCTGCTACTACTGCAGGAGGTTTTTTCTGCTTTATTAATAAGGTAGAAAAAACAACTCATCATCTGAGGTGGAGGGATGGGGGAAACTGCAAACAATAAACGCATTAACTTTACTTTGAGCTCGAAAGTTAACTTAATGCTTTTTTTTGGCACTGTTCAGCCCACAAAATCATATTATCATGGTAAAACAACTGCACCAATCAACTTCTGTGCCTGTGTGTTGTTATCATAATCTCAATTAAAGGTTTTTGTAAATATAAATGGCCATGTTTTAACAAAGTTCATTCCGTTATAAAACGCAAATTATTTACTTAAACTGTAGCTGTAGGAAAATTGTGTGTGTCTTACGGGAAAGTATCTTTATCGCCCTAAAAAAATGATCGCCCTCTAGGAGCTCTTGCGGTATCATTTCCTTTCGTGGCTACAAGTCATTCTTTCCTAAATTGTAACAATTTATCGTAACAATCGAATCGTTTTACAATTTATCGTATCGTGTAAACAGGAGATTGTAGCGATTTATTGGAATTTGAATTGGATTGGATGGTTGGTGCCGGAATCCAAGTTGGATTGGTTGGTACGTGTAAACAAGTAGCGCCCATTTATCGCTACGATTTGACTCAGTTTGCATGGGCCGTTCACCAGAAAGTTTGCCGCACTTGTTCGTTGATTCTGTTTTACGTGTTTTTTACCTGTGTTGTTTTTATTCAATTGATAGCAAGGCAGCTCAAACTCCTCGAGAGTTCTTGACTGTATTTATTGAACTATATCGGAGCCTTACCCGCTTGTGGCTCATTAAGAGCAAAGAATACTCCGACAGGAATAAAAAAGATCTTGCGCACATAGCGCTCTTTAAAAAATACAAGGAGTTTGATTCGTTTACAGACAGAAACACTGTTGTTAAAAAAATGTATGCATTGCGTACGGTTTATAAGAAAGAACTATCAAAAGTTAAATATTCGTCAATGAAGATTGGACAAGGAATCGTTGCTTGTAAACAGTACTCACACTTTCGATTTATTGTAAGGATGAATTTTTTGATATAATAAACTTAAAACACAATATCTCACAACTAATACGTTTATTAACTCATTTTGCGTTAATGAGTATACTTGGGATTTTGTGTTTATTCTATCAAGTATATCTTCTCACAAGTCAAGCTCGATATGTATTTATAAAGACGAATTGTTACGATAAATTGTTACGATTTATCGCAGCTTGTAAACCGGGCTTTAAGACACAGATAACTATTCGAAAAAGAATCTACAATTGCGGAGACAAGAATGGGCAACTTTTCGATATTTAAATGCTTTAAATTTAAATATCGGTTAGCTTTTTGTCAAACAACTCGTATAATTGGGATCAATAAAAACTGATAAGACAAGAGAAGGAATAACTTAGTCCAGTACAGTTTAAGGTCTGTAAATTCATAGCAAGTATACGAATTATTATTTATTTGTAAGGGAAGCTTCCCTATTCGAAACGAAAATGGTTTTACTTATAAAATAACTCCCACGAATAATATGTACCAAACTCATGCTCTCCAGTTTGAAGGAAGTTATTGGAATTTATATTTATTGTAAAGGTTAGTTACCTTATGTTTTACTCCTTACAATGTAGTGATCGAAATTTAATTGTTTTACTTTTTCTGTGCAACACTTTATGGAATAAATACAACCAAATTTCCGCACTCTAGCTTCAATTATAGTAAAATAATGAATAACAATTGTTTTAGCGAATGTTTATTTATTGTTAACAAATGTTTTTTTTTTTTCAAAACGTCATCTCTCTAATCTTATGGGAATTAAATGTGTATTTTTTTAGTGTAGTTGTCCCATTTCAACACTTTAAATGTATGTAATCGAAATAGTAATTGCAGAACTAATAATTGCAAACTGTAAAATTTGCAGTGAAATTAATCGAGTAGTTTTTGAGCCTAAAGATAAGTGAAGTAAATTACTTTCATTACCTTTGGTCTTAACTATACCTATTAATTTTATTGAATATTGATGAATGCATTTAATGAGATGGAACATTTAAATATATAAAAATATTTTTAAATGTTACCTTTAAAAAATATTCAGAACGAACGAGCATAAATATATGAAAGCCCAAGATCTAATTGAAACGATATCATCCGAAAGAAATAGTGAGCATACGATATATTTAAGTTTACAAATTATTTCCATTGTTAAATCAGTTCAGGCTTTCATTGGGCAGACTAAGAAGGCAGCAAAGTGGCCTGGACAAATGTACTTCTTTAACTGTAGACTTTTACTTCACCAGCTGACCAATTAACTTGAAGTAAAAATTATTATATTTACCTTCGTATTTCCGTCGTGTGACTTCTTTTTATATTATTGCAACGCGTTTCGGAATCTATGTTCCATCGTCTGGCTTCTCTGAAGATCAGGTCGTCATATATTACATTAAAAACATTTCACAAACACAAACACACATGTCATTTAACAAAAACATATATAAAGCGAGGAATCGGTGCGCACCGTTGGAAGGTTGACCAACTACTGAACTGCTTTGTTGATTCAAGTAATTTTATTGTCAACGCTTATCGCAGTATCATAAAGCCTATTGGATTTGAAGTTCAGCTGGTCATTTAATAGTTCATCTTTTAATTTAAATGCCTTGTATATTTCGTATTCCTCAGCGGCGTCCATGTATGTGCCTTGTTATTCATGGCGCATTTTTTATTAAACTTGATATGCAGGTTTGTCTTCATTAATGCAATTTTAATTTTTTGGTATTTGTATACTGTACGTGCTTGACTAGCTTCCAATTTGAACATTGTGTATCAGTATCCAAGTCACTACTTAAAGTAAAAATTATTATATTTACCGGTAAATATAATAATTTTTACTTTAAGTAGTGACTTGGATACTGATACACAATGTTCAAATTAACTTGACCTTGTACTTACGTTTTTAGTTATATAGTTGAATATTAGTCACTTACCAAATTTTTTCTCCGGAAAAGACATTCATAAGCACACTGAAAAAAACATTCAAACTATATTCAAGTGATAGTTGCAAAAGCAATAATGGAACAAATTCGAATCTATTTAAAGCCACTAAAAATATTAGACTGTACAAAGTCACTAGCCTTAATGTTGCATATTGTAGCATTGATTTCTTTCATTTATTGGCAATATAAATATTTAACTAATAATTACAAAAAAATTTCCAAAATTGCTAAAGAAAAAAATAATTCTTAAAAAATGTAGCATTTATTGATTTTATTGGTAAATATAGGAATAAATGTTTAC
>JAGFPH010008314.1:42502-54268 GCA_018207615.1 Philaenus spumarius
CATAAAGCGAGTAATAATTGTGTTGACGATGGAACGATTACTAAACTTATAAAGCGAGTAATACTTTATGTAAGACAAATTAAATAAAAACTTCAATTTGCTCAACTCTACTGTACTATCAGCCTTCCAGAGACTACCCTTCCACAAAATAAAAGTAATCTAGGTGATGGTTGTTGTGAAGTGAACGGACAAAACACGACTCTAATGTCACAGAATAAAGGTTATTTGATTCAATTAAGTTACGTCTGCCTTTGCTGACTAATTTGAGGAAATAATTTACTATGTGCATTATATCACGAGGCCCTATAAAACACTGTAGCAAGACTGCGTAGGCGAAGTTTTTCGTAAAGTGGTAAACTGTATCACTTTTCCTGAAATTCCTGAAAAAGAGAGTGAGCAATTTTTGAAATATATATTCTAAATTTTGTTGGTAGTTTTTTTTACCTGTTTACACAAAATTATACGCTGAATTTCTATTTACATGTTTAGGCAAAAAATTCAATATAGAAAAATGTTCTTTAACTTAATTGTATTTATTTTAATTGAATTTAGTTTATAAATATTGGGAAAGTAATACCCTAAACAAAATACAATAATAAAAGTTAGTTTTTCTATAAAATTTTGTACAGTCCGAATAAATAGAAAATTTTTCTGAAAATTGTGGTCAGAAAATGGTGACACAATTTAAAGTTTCCAGAATCTTTTAAAATAAAAACTAAAGTATATGCCATACACAACTATACTCAGACTGAATATCTTAAAGTAAATATGTTTTACAGTTATAGTACTTAATTTGTATTTAAATGACTTTACTCACCATCAATTGTAAAATTACGTTGTGCTTCACGCAAGCAACTAGTTGTGTCAACAATGTTATGTTCCATAAGTTTTACTATCCAGTTGTTTGATCCACAGAAACACTGGAAAGATAAACAAAGCATTTTAAAAGTTTAGTAATTTTACCATTACTTATAATATATATTACTATGATTAGAATTCCATTACTATGTGTTCTAAAAAATTTTAATAGATTCCTCAATAAAACTGTAAACACAGCACACGGTTAAACAATATATGTAGCCATTTTAAATGGTTAAACAATATTAATTTGTATACACTATACATGTTTAAATAATATTTGTAAACACAACAAATGGTTGAACAATATGTGCAGAGACAATAAATGTTAAACAATATATTAGTGGCCACAATAAATAGTTGAACAATATGTGTAGCTACAGTACATACAATATACATTGTTATATAGATAAGTTTTCAAAAGATGTGCCACACAACGATATTTCGGAGTATTTGGTTGAACCACTCGTAATCAACATGGCGAAATCAATATGTTACAATATGGCAGCCAACTTTAAATTTCTTATGGAACACCCATAAGATGATTTTGTATTTTACAAAGTTATTTTAAGACTATTTTGTTCTTGGTGTTTAAAAAATATATATATACGACTTACCATTTAAAACTAGAGTTGTATAATGTTTTAAAAACACCGTAACTAAGTGAAATATATTTTTGCATGGAAACATTGTGAATCAATGAAAACCCTTTTAACACCAACAAAACATTGCTTGAACAAATAACTTTCAAAATCGACAAATATACTTTTTGTTATCTTTTAACCCGCAATACAGAGAAACAACGTTACGAATTTGTAACACATGGAAAATTAGGTTATTAAGAAATGTTCAATGTAAGCTGATTCAGAATCCCGAATTCAGCAAAATCCAAAATCATCATACAATGTAGGGTGTTCCACAAAACAATCGAAATTTGGCCGCCATTTTACAATATAAAAACATTAAAAACTGTACTTCAAAATTAGAACTTGTATTCTAATAATCAGAGGGCTTTCGTTAAACAACAATTTTCAACAATGAGAATAAACAGCTGATGTTGAACATTTGTTATAAACTGTTTTTTCACTAGGGGCTCTGCCCCTGGACGCTTCGCGTTCCAACCCCACATCGGCCTAAAGACAGGTGGCCTCAGATGGCTGCTTCGCTTCGCTCGCAGTTGGAAAACTCACTAAAGGCTCTCGCTAATCTTTGGATCGTTTGTACCTGGGTGACGGATCTTCGCTCAGTATTTTAACATCTGGATTGTATCTATAAAGTATTTATTCGAATACTTAGTGACTTCAAAGGTGGTGTAAAAAGAAGTTGTATCTATTCGCATTCTAAGTGACTTGAAAGTGTACCAATCTTACAAAAAGAATAATTAAGGGAACGGAAACGATACTGGGCCACATAGATTGGTACTGTTCAAGACTTACCTTAGAATTTAAATATCACCAAAAGTAGGAATATTTCAGCTTATCTCTTACAATGCACAGGATACCTAAAGGTTACCTCAATAAACTATAGAAATAGGTATAATTTTAGGTTTATTAACCAAGTTAAATAAAAGTTTATACGCCCTTAATACACAAAGATAATTAATATGCCCTTAATACAAAAAAGATTGAGATTAAAAAAAGAAAACATATATATTTTATTAAATTTAATTTAAAAACCCTTCCCAAAAATAAAATTCAAAAACCCTCCCTTTTAATAATAATTACAGAAATTATACAAAAATTTTACAAGTTACAAAGTTTTAACATGAAGTACCATGGATTTGTTTTAAGAAAAAAAATATATATTTGTCGTTGGCCAACTCTAAAAGGTAATTATATAATTAAATAAATAGACAAAATTTATTATGAGACGTCTCTCTATATATATAAAAAAAGGTGTGAAATTTCTAATGTGTAGCCCTTAGGGCTGAAGTCCGAAATGTGCTAGCTTGCTCCTCCCAATTTATTTAATACTAACATATCCTAAATAGTACACATGTGCAAAAATTATTTTCAAAATACAGCCTATTTAACACTTAACATAAAGAAAAGAACAAATGCAGATAGTTCTCATTTTTAAATTAACTTTTGTCTCTAATTAAAACTCAGTAGAAATATTTTAATTATGTATTCAATTTTCAGTTGCAAGGTAGGCCTTTTCTAATTGTAGTAGTTGCAGGTTATCTCATTGCATTAAACATCCCCTGCAGTCGGACCAGTTTAACTGTATAACACAGATAACAATTTCCTTTTTATAAAACTTGCAGTTATTTAAATAAGCATAAAATGATAGTTCTTTGAGTTGGCTGTTTTATTGAATTTTGTAACACAAATAGCAAATTGCTACATAGATTGTGATTGTTAATATAACATGCGTAATGTTGCATAACACTGTCTGTACATGTTAGGTAAGCCACATGGTAACATAAAAGAAATGTTAACGTTTAGTTACATATCAGCCATATATTTTGCTTATAGCTTATTAAAAGTTTTCAATATCTGTTACACTGTAGACATACTACACAGTTATAGTTAATTAATGCATGACACTTTAGGCTTGTTTGTGGAATTATTTTTAGGCTTTAACAATAACCAAAATGATATCGGCATTATAGTTTTTTGTAGGCTGTAAGATTTACATTTAAAATTTAGGCTGTAAGAATTACATTTAAGTTTAGGCTGTTGTAAAAAAGAAATACATAGGTTTCTCTAATAAATTGAACAAAATGAGTTAGGAAGTTGTACATGAAGCAAAAGTGGAAATAACCTAATTAAGTTTTACAAGTAATATTTTATAATTATTAAGGTAAAGCTAAAATATTCTACCTGGTATGCGGAAAACAAAAGGTTTGGAAGTAATTCATGTTCTTCACGACACACGTTACCCCGATCAAATTATTTAAAGTTTAGTAACATTACGACCACTTGACAGCGTCTGAAAGTTTTCGTTTGTAACGGTCTAATGGCCGACGCTTTACACAAACTCATGACAAAGCGAAATTTTAACTGAGTAGATAGAGAACAGCTGATCGTTGTCGGATTACCAGGTTCAGTTATGTACGACTACAGATACCGTACGGAGTCGACATCTGGCGGAGAAAAGGATAACTATTTGGAGACTGGATGATTGATAAGGACAAATGATAGAAGTTGTTGATGGACGTTACAAAAGATCCTTAAGGTTTTTTAAGGTTGTTAAAAATAATTTCAGAGTTTAAATTTTATGCGGGTTTTTCATAGTGTATGCGCATTTTTGCAGACATAAGACCTAGCGAAATCGATTCCTGACGTCACAAACCAAATGCATATTTTTATCAAAATTGTTAGAGGCGTCAACAAGATCGCCGAAATAAATTTATAAATATACAAGAATTGCTCGTTTAATAAGATAAGATGTGTGACAATTTCGTAGTTTTGTCACTCAATTAAGGTTTAAAAAAATAACAAAACCCGTATTTGTTGATTTATAAAAAGATATTTGTTTGTCTAAAGAATGCTTTATTAGTGTTAAGAGCGTTTTCATTGGTTCAAAACGTTTCCATACCAAAATATCTTCCGCTCAGATAAAGCATAATAAACTATACCCCTCTTCTAACTTTTAAAGTTTTTGTCGTATAAAAAAAACACCAAGAACACAAAAGTCTTAAAATAACTTGTAAAATCCAAAATAGTCATTATATGCAGGGTGTTCCATAAGAAATTCGAAAGTTTCCGCCATATTGGATAACATTTAACATTTTATAATATCTACGAAAAACCAAAAAATTCCTGATTTATTGTAATTTTTGTGTATAAAAATTGCGCAAAAGCTTGATAGTTTTTGTATTTTACATACCTACGTGCTTCCCTGAAATTCAATGTGGAGGTCGCTTGCTGTTCAATTTAATAACATGAAACAAACTCTATTGGTTGGCCTATTGAGAAATTTAGAACAGGTTCAATTCGTAAATGATCGTGACGAACATACCTTCTTCTGATAATATTATAAACATTGCATCTTTTCCATCATCTTCAAAAACAACTAAAGGCAATACTGAACTAAGAACACATTTCAAACTAAATTTGTTTAAATTTAAACTTTTTTTAACGATTTAAATTGTTTTATGATTCGTAATATTTTCTACCAGGTAGATTCATTAAGTCTGTAGCGTCATGTATCAATTATAGTTATATTTTCCGAAGCGCATCCAATCCTTACCCTCTAAAACAATCTGTAAATACTTAGATAAAGTAAGACCTGAACATAAAATCTCAAAACAAAAATGTTTACTGACTTCAAACGCGTTTCAACGACAATGTTGCCATCCTCAGTGATGCACGGGCTACAGTAACCAAATTATGGCATATGTATGTACAATATGTTGTGTTTAAACAAACCAATTATTACCCACAAATTAACTAGGGATAGGGAATTAAAAGGACTACAAAAAAACTTTAATGAAAGTTTTTGTTAAAATGTACTGTTTTTTGTACTTATGGTTTGAAATTATCTATCAAACAGCCGTCATTTTGAAACGATTATAGTTTGGTTACTGTAGCCCGTGCATCACTGAGGATGGCGACATTGTCGTTGAAACGCGTCTGAAGTTAGTAAATGTATTTATTGTGAGATTTTGTGTTCAGGTTTTATTTTATCTAGTTATTTCTCACAAGTCAAGCTCAATAGTTATTTATTATGTAAAAGACTTGCCGATATCGTTTTATCCAAGTTCAAGGTCGAAAGAAACATACAGTTTTAGTTAAACAACCCTTGTTATATGCCCTGAATTTATCAATGAACCAAGATAATTGGCCTTTCATCGTGCATATCAATATTTTGTACTGTTCCTTTTACTTTAGTTTCTCTGTCCGCGACTTCAATAATTATTTCTGTGCCATTTCCTATGCAGCTATACAGTGAGATTTTCTTCGTTTTAGCACAGATTCAAGTTTCTAACCACACATTGTCTGATTCAAGTTTCACACATTGTCAGATGTGGGCGTGGCCAGTATAGTGTACGCAATCCGGATCTGCTTCCAATCCTTAACTGATATTATGTCATCCCTGTAAAACGTCTAATTGTGTGATTTCAACACAAAGCTATGGAAGCGTCTTGTAGATTGCTTCCAACCTACGTTAGTTATGAGTACAAGATGTTAATAGCTCGAAAATATACGGCTAAAGTGTACTTAACCGATTGAGCCACTTGGTTTTATGTGTACATGTAAGGCTTGATGCCAGAGTGTAATTTACTGCAATTTTTCAATTACGATGCTATGTAGAGATTAAGTATCAACTTTAACTAGTCAGAACTAGTAGCTTTAGGCAAGGAAATCCTGTACCCTGGACTTGTAATTGTGGCATCATATGTTTAGCTAGTCAGAGTGATACAAACGTCCGGCCATCTATTTAATAATTTAAAAACTGTTGAACATACAACTCCGCAATGTCAGACACCTAATTAATTTTAAAAACATATTTTATTATGATTTAAAAAAAAATATGAATTATGAATTTCAAGAGAAATCCAACTATTCAATTTGCACCGTAAATATCTTCAACCAATTAAAAAATGGCGGCCAAAAAAAACCAAATCCAATTTTATCTTATTCCGTTGTACCATTTTTAATTTTTTTTTATATTTATTATTATTTTTATAGGATTCGGAATTAAATAAGCTTTGAAAGGATGTGCCACACAACGATATTTGGGAATATTTGGATGAAATTTTATTACGTGTTGCTAAGGGTGAAAATATGTTAACAACCCATAAAAACTATAAATATTAATATTCATACTTTCCTTAAAAGTTGAGAGCTGCAATTTTGTACATTTATTTATTACACGATACATATAAAAAGTAAACCAGTTGTACATTTCTGTACGTGCTGCTAGCGATGAAAATGTGATAACAAACCATAAAAACGATAAATTTTTATACTTTCCTTAATCCTAGAACCGGCAGACAGCACGTTCCGTGCTGATTTTATCGAATATTTGACCCACTAACAATCATCTAATCGCAATAAAACAAAAACCGTTGGAAAAAATTAATAATTTAAACTTTAGACTAGAATGAAACCTGTTTGGGGAATTTATCTTAACAAAATAAGTTTACGGGTTTATTCTCCATATTAACCCTAGAACCGGCAGACAGAACGTTCCGTGCTGTCACACCAGCACATTTGTAACGCGTGATTGCATCGAATAATTAACCCACTACAAAAATCTAATCGCAATAAAACAAAAACCCTTAGAAAGGAAATGATTTAAACTTTAATTTTTGAATTTACAAGTTTTTTCTAAAAAGTATATTTAATTACGTAATCATCATTTCAGATTTTGAGTTTTCTAAAAGTAAATGTCACGCGAATTAAATTCGAGGAAATGACCATTAATTTTCAGTTTATATGTGCTTCCCTACAGCCTGCCCAATAGGTTTTCTTAGTTAACCCCTTATACCGTTGGATTCATCACAATTTCCCCTATCTAAAACTGCCATCCAATCAAAAATCGAAAAAATAGTTCTAAAGTAGTGGGGCGTTTTGTAGTCCCTTGCAATTATTCAGTTTTCCAACCAATAAACAGCCTTACTTATTACACGTGATATCTGTGTGATCGAAGTCTATTTTTAGACATATTTTGATATGTTTGTAAAGAGAATGCTTGAAGAAAAATATGTTTTGCTCGAAAGGCTTATTGCCTAAGAGCGTGGGAAAGACAGCGTTTTGACGTTCCCAAACCAAGGATCAATTTCAAATTAACGGTTTTCCCCCGTGCAACGTCAAAGCCGACCCTTGTAAACCAAGTATGAATGAGACGTTTCTATATTTGTCCTCACTTTTATAATTCAAATAATTCTAAGTCAAACACTTTTATGCAAAGATAACTTACAAGTATACAGTTCAATTCTTTGGTTTATTATCTACACTTTGCTATAATAATATTTCATTTTTGGGCACAGCATATATTCCTAAATTACGTTTCAAATTTGTAGTAGGAACATACAAATTGGTGTTTTCAAAATAAGAAATTTGAAATTTATGAATATTTTTATACAGTTCTATTTAGAGAAATTTGTACTAATTTTTATGTAGGCCTAAAGTTTAATTTTTATTTTTCGTAACTGAACATTTTTATGTCTTGAGCTAATAACTTTGTAAATTTTACATCTATAGGTTTTGCTGGCATAAATAAATTCT
Source organism: Philaenus spumarius (assembly GCA_018207615.1). Lineage (NCBI taxonomy): Eukaryota > Metazoa > Arthropoda > Insecta > Hemiptera > Aphrophoridae > Philaenus > Philaenus spumarius. The sequence goes on from JAGFPH010008314.1 coordinate 50,542, forward strand.
TAGAACTTTTCTCTACAAAAAAACTATGGAACACTTTTTGATTAGGAATTATTTAATATTTTTAGCGATTTAAAAAAAAAAAATTCTTGCACACGCCAAAAATTAGTTTCGATGCAGTCTTGTAGTAGGAACATATAAACTGGTGTTTTTAAAATAAGAAATTTGAAATTGAAATATTTTGATACAGTTCTATTTAGAATTAAATTATGAAATTTTTTTTACATTAATGAAAATTTTTTTTTAAATGTTTACTACTTTTTATGTAGACCTAAAGTTGTAATTATATTTTTCATAACTGAACATTATTTAATTCTCGAGCTAATAATTTTGTAAATTTTATATCCATAATTTTTTAAATTATAACCAAGTAACAATTTTAGATTGTGGTTCATTTACTATTTTTGGCGAATTTTTGAAAAAAATGCTCGCACCCACCAAAAAATCAATTTTCGTTAACATTGCTGGTACTAGGGTTAAAGCTAGAGAGCTGAAATTTTGTAAATTTTTATTATAAGATACATATACAAATAAACCAGTTTTACATTTTGTTACGTGCAGCTAAGTGTTGCAAATGCAATAAAAAACCCTAAAAACAATAAATATTTTAGACGTAAGCTGATCAAAACTATCCTGATCTATGCATTCGCATATGAAAGACGTTTCTGGCTGCAAACATCCAGCTAAGACTGTGATTTACCAGTCTGTAGATTTAGGGGTTGAAAAAGAAGACGCTCTTCACTCTGTATTTTATATTTTTTTATTGATCTAATTTATTTAGCACACATACAGTGACGAAGACGATTGACGGGCAGCCACTGAGCAATAAATACCAAAGTAATTGAATATACACTAATAGACTTTCGTGAAATAATAGATGAAAGAAAATGAGAGAAAAATATGACAATTAATTATGAATCATGGTGATGCAACAAATTCCCTGTAGCGAAGTAAAGGTATTCAGCTAGTTATTAAATAAAAGTTAAAAGCTAATTTATAGAATAGTTACTAAACTAAGCTAAGCTATTGAAACTACACCAGGCTGCTGTCTACCACAAGAATGACACTTTTAATTGTTGTATTATTTGATAGTTTTCTTACCCATGGTGCACTGCTACGTGAAAACCAATCAAACTCGGTCTTGATGCTTGATTGCCTCCGGTATCTGGCCCCTACAGTTCCATGTAGGCTGAGGACACCTGAAGTCACCTTCAAAATATCATCTGCACCTGAATTAATATAATTTAGCTTAATTAATCGATTACGTCTATACTTTCTTTATAAGTTTTCTTTCATCAAAGTCACACAAACGTAGCTCAGACGCAGAAATATACAACAGAAAAAATAGTTTTAATTTGCAAAAGTACAACTTATTATACCAATATTATGGACGGTTCTAGTCCTTAAAAATAACATCTGATTTCGTAAATCTGCTGTGACCGTTAACTATATAAACTTTTTTTAAATTAAATTAAAATCTTTTAATTTAAGTTTTCTGTTGTTCTTATAGTAATAATAATGTACCTGCTCAGTGCTCAATACTCTAAACGCAAATGACCTCATTTAAATTATTTGCATTTAACATATAAATAAAAGAGTTATACACTTGCACCAACTATTACAACGTACTTAAACAATATTCTTACTTGGTTTTAACAAAAATTTAGCTATGAAAACTGTAAATAGTAATCTGTAAATCTATTAAAATCAAATTGTAATACCACAAAATACAACAAAATGTATGTCCAGGGATTGAATTGTGACTTTAAAAATATAAAATAGCTGACAAGTTCAATAGCTTGCACAAATAAAATACTATAAAAGAATCAAGATGTACAGCCTTTGTATGTTTTACTTGCCTTCTGGTATATAAGCTATTAGCTTTGTTTACACTATGTTATCAGTATACCAGCTGAGGCTAAATATAATTATTATGTGATTGTAGTGCACTCTTCTATTTGAAATAAAGTTATAATTACGATATTTTAAATGTAATTTATTTGAGAAAATATTAAGTTTAATATTATATTACTTATATTGTTTTCTCGTAAACTTTATAGATTTGTTTAACATATATTGTACATGTTTATATTTATGTATACACTAGTAAGCCCCGTAATAAATCACAGGCGGATTAATTAGATACATATAAAAAATACATCATTCAACAAAATACTATTTTAAAACAACACGCGTCATCTAGGAATACCTAACTATGATGACAGGGATTTTTAACTTCGTAAATGTGTACAATTAATTATAAGGATTATAAAACTGTATGAATATAATTTGTTAAAATTTTGTATTTATGTATGTTATTATAGATTTAATGAAAAATAAAAACATTATCTTTTAATTGGTTTTTATTTTATATTGATAGATCAAATGATTTAGAAGTTATAATATTTTAATTAAACAAAAACTATGGACTAGAGGTTGAATTTTGACTTGAAAAATCAATCAATCATTATTTACAGGTTATGCAAGTTTTACTTACCTTCTGGTTTACATCCTTTTAGTTTGAAATGTATAACAGCTGAGGCTAAACATATTATTATTTTAATAATTGTGTAGTGCACTCTTTTATTTGAAATGAACATTACAATTTCAACATTTAAAAAACAAAATAAAATTATAAATAAGTAAAGTATTAGTATGTATTACTTATAGTTTTTTTATAATATAAGCTATGTAGTTATATTTAAATGCATTATTAAATGCTATCACACTTAATGATGTAAAACCACTAAACACAGAAAAAAAATACCTGATCTTTCTGCTGGTAGTGCACTTGTTACAGCAACAAGTCCTACTAACAACACAACGCGTGTGTACTCCATGATGACAACTGATCGGGTCACGTCTTGCAGTCTGTTTTTATAGCTTGGAACTATTCCAGATAACTGCTACAGTTCCTTGTTAATTCGTTTTACAGATCAATCTACAGTAATCTACCTAATCAGCATTGTAAGCATGTATTACTCATCACTTTAAAGCGTTCCTACTTTTAAATGGATTGTAATTTCACCGACCGTCGTATTTCAATTTCACAGCAAGGGCATGTTTAGTTTTACCCAGAAGCAGAGTTAAAAAGACATTGATAAATCTATCCCTGTACAATAACATCAATAAATAACAACAATAAATTTGGTATGCAGCTTCATCTAGGGTACTAGGTGGTATTTAAGAAAGGGTTTTAAAAAATATAAATTTTAGGGTGGGTTCGGGAGGTCAAAGTTACTAAAAATAACATTTCCATTTACTAATATATTTGAAATCAATTTAAAAGTTCCAATGCCTCGGTCGAACAATATATGCTTCAAAGTAACTTAAAGTGTGCTTTTCTTCTATTGCAATTTCCAGCCAATGCATTTACTAATAAATCAGAAAGCAGTTTACTTTTTGTTTACTTTCACTCCAAACTAGAACTTTCGGATTATAAGGATACATTTTGGAAATGTATAAACAACACAAGTTCTACATTCGTCTTTATTATTATTATTTAATTATTATTATAATTATTTAAGAACGGTAGCTTAAGAAATGTGTTGTTTTTAAATTGTTGAACATATTTTTGTCTTATGTCTTGGCAATTAATAGTGTTATTGGTGTAGTTTGGTTTGTTAAATACATATGCATTTGTCAATGCTTTTAATACATATATTATCTATACTGATATTATAAAGAGGTAAAGTTTGTTTTTTTTTTTTTTTTTTTTTTTTTTTTTTTT
>JAGFPH010008315.1:6304-22820 GCA_018207615.1 Philaenus spumarius
CAGTTGTAGGTATTCTGCTAAACTTCACTATGTGGTAAATAAATATATAAGGTCACTTATTGTTGAATGTTGTCTTTACTCGTGGTGTTAAATCTCTATTAACTTTTGGTGACCATTTTAACTCATCCAACAGATGGATACATTTTCCCTTCAACATATTCGCTATGCAAGTAAATGTAATGTTTATGGTTACATATTTCATTGACATTAATACACGACTTGACAAATTAAACAAATATTTCAGAATACATTTCATGGCTCTTACAAACATCTTACAAAATCATAACTTACAAAATCAAGATATGTAAAATAAAATCAGGTCTACAGCCAGTATGATTTGAAACTGCTGTCTCGACATGTTCAAATCCATACGGACTAAAACTGGCTCGTCATCGAGCAGTAACAGACACATTCAGTTCAGTTGTAATGCTACGAACTTACAATATATACAATGCTTACAGAACACAAATCCTGAAAAACCCAATCCACTTACCAGGTGGTTTTACGTTTGCAGTTGGATTTATAAGTGGTACAAAAACTGGTGCCTCAGGATTAAGCATAATCTGTACTTCTGAATTCATGGTATTTTCATCTGTAAAATAAAAGAAAGATAAATCACCAAGTACACAACATTGCGTTGGTAAAAGAATTTTTATTATTTGAATGACTGAGATAATTTTGAACAAGTTGTGAACCTATAAAAGTCATACCTGAAGGGAATACAATTTGAGTTAACACATTTGAGGGCTTGCCTTTTAATGTACGATTTTCCCTGCAGACTAGGGTTTTAGCCAACTACAAAAATTAATTAAATGGGCTGTATTACTTGCACATAAATACATTTTAACGCAATTGTAAAACGTACTTTTTCTTGTAAAGTAAAATTTTTATTGTAATACATTTTCAATATTAATTTGGTTGTATATACTATTGGAAATGTAATATCCAACAAAAATCACCTAGTGGTAAAAAAATGTCACTGACAATTCTGCCTTCTCAAATTCATTAATTTCTGCAGTTTTCCTACTCTTTATGCTTGCTTTGGACTATTTAGATGAAATCTAGATTTAACTTGTATTTGTTTCTAGATGTACTGGAACACAAATCCACTAGATTCTCATTTCCACGGTTTTATTTTTTGTAGAATTAACGTATATTGTAATAATATTATATTATGTGATTGGATTTGAGGTTAGAAAATGTTGAAAATGTAAGTATTTTTACAACCAGTTTTGTTTAATTCATTCTTGAAACATAAAGAACAACTTCTAGGTCTGCAAACATAAAACTATAGTTTAAACTGACTGACGCTAGTTGGGTTATTGGTATGTGTAATTGTTATTTTAATATATTCATAACAGTTTGAGCTTATGTTAATTTGAAAATAACCCTACAGGTTTATTGATAATGAAAATTATAGTCAATTTTAAAGTGAAAATAATATAGTTTTCTCTAAATGAATGTATTTAAAATATACTGTATAGAGTTAAAAATGTTGATTTAAGTTGGTCTATGATTAACCCTAGAATCATAATCATGTGTTAGGTGTAAGACTTATCAGAATAATTCGTCTGTAAGACTAGCCTACCACAGTTAAAAAAAATGGAAAAATTTTATTTTGATTAAAAATGTTATTTTGATTAAAAATTTTATTTTTACGACGTTAAATTGAAGTCAATACAGTAATCTAAAATTTTCAGCTAAACAAGTAGGCTATATAGGTAGATTCAAAGTGGGTTAGTTTACAAGCTAAAGATACACAATTCAAAGTAGGTAAGCTTACGCTGTATCAAAGTATGCTATTTAACAATCCAAAATATGTAAAAAATATAGCCTACCTTTAAACTGACAGCTCTAAATAAATAAATGAAGTTAACTATTTTCTATTTTATTGAAATTTATCCCAATAAACTAAGTTAAAATGGCCTTCATATTCAAGATAGGCCTAGACAATTTTAATCCAAAAAATATGGAATGAATTGGTATAGGTCTTTAATAATAGTCATATTATAATGATTGACATGAAACTAAATATACTAGTCATAAAAATATAATTAATTACAGCCTATATATTCAAAATGAGTTATAAGATCAAGTGACATTTTTTAGGATTATTTATAAAATAAATAACTGCTAAATACAAACATAGGCCTAAAAATTGTGCAAGATATTTTCAAGTTGGCCTAAGCTAAAAAATGTTTTGTTTAGATTTTTTTGTGTGGTTTTGTTTTAATAAAAAAATGTAATGATTATTTAATTTTTGTTCGCAAAAAACATTAGTATTTTTTTAAACTAGCCTTCTAAGCCTAATAGATCTAGTGGTCTACCGTTTCATATAAGGGAAAGCGGGGCTAGTTGATAAAGTGATAAGTTGATTCACTTTAGTTTATAGAAAGTCCATTGGCTGCAGCACCTCCAAACCTGTAAAACATCTACTTAGGCTCTATGCCACATTGCCACGTGCTCGTGCAGTTGCAGTGCTGCTAGGAGAAACGTCACTTTGTTAGCTTTTGTGTTTTAGAATGGGTAAAGTAATATTTTCCATAGACATTTGAGTCACTACTATTTGTGGATTCATGGTAAGTCGATTTGTTTGTTGTATTGATAAATTTTTCTGTTTAGCCTATAAATACCGGTATGTATTTAGTTTGAACTATTAGATGTTTCATAACTCCAAATCACCGATCTGATTGCTATGGCGTCTCGAGGGACAAATTGATTCATAATCAAAGGGGCTGTTGATACAGTGTATCAACTTCCCCCATTTTTGTAACACATCTCTTTTTAGCCCCATCATGGTACGTACATACACAAGAAAAACGATCAGGGGAAATGCATCGCAGGAAGCATTTGAATATGCCGCTAAGAAAGTTGTAAATGGGCTATCGCTCAGAAATGCTGCTAAAATGTTTAATATAGATTTTAATACACTCAGAAGATTTATGAAGAAACCACCTGGATCCCGAACGATTGGATATGCTAAGGCTCGTTTTTACAACTGACCAAGAAAAAACTTTAACTTCATATATTTTACACTATTCTGATATTTACTACGGTTTATCACCTAAAAATATTTGTATTTTGGCCTTGGAATATGCAACTGCGAAGAATGTAAATTTCTCTGAGAACTGGGCTGATACAAATATGGCGTCTAAGGATTGGTTCATCGCTTACATGCATCGTCACCCTACTTTGTCTCTAAGAGAAGCTGAAGCAACTAGTTTAGAGCGAACATCTAGTTTTAATAAGCATGGTGTAGGAATGTTTTTCACCAACTTGAAATCCGTTATTAGTTGTAACGAAATAAACTTTTTTTGGAATGTTGTAGAAACTGGTATATCCACAGTAGATAAATGATGGTCCTAGTAAAGTCATTGCTTTAAAAGGGGGAAAAAAACAAGTTAGTAGAGTAACAACTGCAGAAAGGGGGAAACTGTTACAGTAGTCTTCGCAGGGAATGCAGTCGGGAACACTGTACCACCTCTCCTCATTTTCCCCAGAGTATTCTTAAAAGATCATTTTATTGCAAATGGACCTACATGTTGTATCGGAGCTGCTCCAAATACATCAGGTTGGGTGACAGCTAGTGATGTGGGCCGGGCATATGCCCAGTGGGCTGGTCGTTTAAAAATGGGCATATGCCCGGTCATTTGCCCAAAGCGATTTTAAGCGCCCAAAAACTGGGCGTTTATAAAAAATTTAGTTTAAGGCAGTTTTAACTATTATATTGCATGTTTTAATTATTATAGTTCATGTTTTTAATCTTTAACTGCCTTCAGTGCTTAGTTGTGTTAAGGGAGGGGGTCATTATCAAAGAGATAAGTTGACAAACAACTTAAGCCATTAAAATAAACCCCTAAAACTTGTAATATTTACAATGTGGTGTTTTGAATAAACATTTTATTGCAAAATTGTTAAATAATATCTATCTAATTTACTAACTGCTACTTAAGCAGGTTTCTACTCTGGAAGTCATAAATGTGTGCATAAGGTAAATTTATAATGAATCAACGAATAATTGAATTTATAGTTAAGTATTAAGGATTTGTTAATAAAAAAGTGCTTTTTAACAGCTTTGTATTTCAATAACATGAAAAGGCACTTTTGTTGTACAATCATTCATGTTTTTACTTAGGCCTACCAATTTTTACCAAAAAACAACCAAAATAACTAACTTTTCACTTGAGGTAGGTAGGATAGTCAAGAATTAAGGTTGTAGTTACATATGAAAAAGATGGATGATGTGGAGGCTTTGTGTCTAAATTATTGTCCCTTGTTGACAAGTGAGAGTCAATACTTCCTACCAATAAAATAACATATTATATATATACAAGTAATTATATATTTTAATATAGGCTTTTATGTAAATATGTATAATAAGAAGTTTAAAAAGTTATTTAGAAGAGTGGTCTTCAAATTAATTTCCATTAATTAGGTTTATTAGCCTTTAACTAGATAAACGCCCGGGCGCTTATGGATTTTGGGCGTTTATTTGGGCATATGCCCTGGGCATTTGCCCCGACATTTAAACGCCCGGGCGTTTTACATCACTAGTGACAGCTACTCTGTTTTTACAATAGATGGAACACTTCGTCTCTCATGTTCTCTGTACTAAAGAGGCTCCTTGTCTTTTGTTGTTAGTAAGGAAAACGGTGTAATATTGCTATCATCACACTACAAACAGACTTCAGCCATTAGACAAAAACGTTTATGGCCCATTCAAGACATTTTTTGCCCTGCGGCTGACAACTGGATGACAATAAACCCGGGCAAAACAATGTCAATTTACGACCTACCTGGATTAGTAAAGGATTCTCTTCCAAAGGCAGGCACAGCATCAAATCTAATAAAAACAACATATTTAACACGACAATGGCTTTCTTTATGTTCAGATGTTACAGACAGAGAACAAGGTGGACAAAATGTCAACACTAACAAAAGGGCCTTCCACGTCGACAAGACACGAGTCAAATCGAAGTTGTTTTTCGGAAAGACATGTTACGCACCAGAAGAAATTCGACCTTATCCGAAAGCAGGTTCAAGAACACTAACAGTTAAGGTCTAAAAGGAAGATGAAATTGAGCGTACTCACAGATACTTCTGTAAAAGGAATTCATTCTCTGGAAGAGGCAAGAGAAAACGCGACAAAAAGAAAGAGAGATCAAAACGTAAATTAAATTTAAGCCTATCAGACAAAATTAAGAAAAAAACCAATAAAATTAAGAAGAATAAACCTACTGAAGTTAGCAGTTGAAGATGACTGCTTGTGCATACTTTGTCTACGTCAATTTAAAAAATCATGGGTGCAGTGTACTAAGTGTATAAGAGGGTGGACTCATTATTCTGACTGTGTTAATGACAATAAAATATTTTATGAGTGTGTTCACTGTAATTCAGGCAATGAATTATCAGAAACTTCATAAATTAGACACTTAAATTTGTTAATACTATTTAAGTAGGCTATAGTCCTAGGCCTGGTTTTAGGCTAATAGTTGCAATAATTTAAATAAGTTTGAATTTAAAGGTAGGCCTATTGTTTAATTTTTATTTGTTAATTTTCAAAAGTAATTTTCTTATACAGTATTAGCATTTTATTTTAATTCCAGGCCCAATTATTATTTTAATGTTAGAGTATTTTGTTGTTTGAACTAATTTTTATTAGCCTACAGTAAATTTCGATTTTAATTTGTCAAAAATGTATTTTATAGTTTAATTTGTCATCATTGTAAATATTGAATATGTTAATATTTTTAATAAATAATTTGTTTTAAATTAATTACATTTCAGCATATTTTCTTCCTAATTTTTATGTTTTAACCTCTTTTGTATTTATTTTAATGATGTATCAACAAGTCCGCCCTACGTATCAAATTGCCCCAGTCGGGAGTATGGGGTAGTAAGTGTGTTTTTTTTAATTTTATACACTGGACACATATATTAAAAATATGGGCAGAAGTTTACTATTCGACCCTAGGCCCTATGGCAACAGAAATGCAAGAATAATAATTAAAAAAAAACCTAAACGGTTCTAACCTATAGAACAGTATGTTTAAACCTATATTCAGTACCGGTATTTAACAGTAGAATGTAAAACAATCGTTGTCTGCAAAAATATTAGGCTCTAGGGTCGAATAGTAAACTTACGCCAAAATATGAGTAGGCCTATGTGGTTAGTACTTATGTAATATAGCCTAGGAAATAGTAGTCTAATGTATTTACAATGCCTCAGGCTTACATTTAGTCGAATAAGTTTGATTTAGCCTAGTAGAGAAATGTTCTAAAAAAATGAAATATGAATAGGCCTATAACATAAAAGTGTATCAATTAGCCCCGCTCTCCCCTACAACACCTGTCACCCACTGTACACTGTTAGCTACTTAGTGGTAGTTTTTTTTTTTTACATATAAAATGAAATCTTGAGGGCTACTGTAGGCCTACTGTAGGAGTAAACACTGACAGAGCCGGACAAATATATAATGAAGGAATAGAAGTTAGGCTACATTTTGTATATCCTATTATGTTATTAAGCAAGGTTAATGTAAAAATAATATAGTCCAAAATAATTAAAAAATAGACCAACAATTAACAGACAAGGCTTGCTGTAGGCCTGTGTCGTATTTCCATGTTAGTGTTATTGTTCAGGATTATAGCCTAGGCTACCTAAGCTAGGCTAGTTTTACATTAAAAAAATTTTACCGATTTGAACCATTAAAATCAACGTGTTTTTAACAAATGTATGATTGGACTGTAATTTTGATTATAATTTATAGTTATATACAAATAAATTAAATACAATCTATCTATATTTCAGACAACAAGAATAATTTTCCTTTAGCAATCACGAAGTGAACGTCGATCAAACGTATAACAACTTTTTTTTAAGGATTATGAAACATTTAACAAATATTTTAGTTATACTCAACCTCTAAGACAAGCTATTTTATAAATAAAACCTTGACAAATATGTAAGATCACAAAGAATTACCTCGATTCATGATAGACGTCGAAAAAATCGTGTCCACACTCTTTGGTTGAGAAAGGAGAAAAGAAATACGAGCACAAAGAAGGAGGAAGGAATCAAGTCAAGGGTGACTTGAATAGCAAATAATTAGCCTATGTTAATTAAATTATAATATTTTGTATCATTATAGTAATATATTGTTTAAATTTGCCTGATTTATTTTATAATTATGATTAATGGGAAAGTAAACAACTTTCATAACGTAAAAGTTAGAAAAAATAGAATACAATCATATAAGTCAAAATTTAAAATACTTGATTTGACAAACAAATATTTATTTGTCAGCGTACCGAGGTACCGTATCGAGGGTGCTTGTACATGTATAGTGATAGCATATACTTTGTGCTATATTATAAAAGTTAAATCAGTTTTTCTTTTGATATCTGTCGCTTTAGGATCTTTATGAAAGAATATAATAAGATTAAAAGGTTATTGATGTATACAATAAAATTAAGAAACAAATTAATTGTCTTCTCATTCATTTTTGATTAATATTTAAATAGTCTATTTAGTGCGGTATGGTTGATTATTGTCTGCTAAAGTATAAAAAAATATTGTTTGTTATGTTTTGTTTACGGAAATTAAGTTATTGCTAATTTGGTAATTAATTACATGTTTTTTTTATATAATATGACTTCAATAAATACGAATGCGTTAGGCCTATTTCAAATTATTTTTGGACCAACATTTGGTTTTTTGCTATTGTACAAACTCATTTCCAAGAACTCCTAGTGTATAACTTATATCAAAACTATACATACATTTCAGTTGTTTTGAATTTTCATTTTACTTTCTGGAAAAAGCCCCAGAATGCACCAAAGCATTACCAAAAGTTGTCAGGAAATTTTATTGACTAAGCCTAGGTACAAAGGAAAATGAATCATCGGATAACAAAATTAGTTGCATTAGGACTATGTTATACGAGCGCTGATAGCACCGCGTTTTAAACGTCGCATTAAAGCCGCGGTCCGACTAGCCTGGTTACCAGGCGCTAGTAACTAGCCGCTGGTAATATCACCAGCAACCAGCACAGGAGAAAGGGTTCACATTTGAATGTGCAAGGCTAGTTAGTAGCCGCTAGTAAAGTGACTATTATTATGAAAATGAATATGAAACTGATTAAATGTTTATATGAGAACATGGTTTTCGTTATTTTTTATCGCGGTATTATATATGACAAATATTATCTTTAATTTAAAAAAACATGGACGGGATATGCAAAATCATTTTTTTCAAACTGCTTTTTAGGTAGGCCTATTTTTGGATTGTAATCTTTAAGCATAGTTGCACAGTATTATAATAAATCTTAAATAACAAAAATTGTAAGCCTACCTACAATTTCGTTTCGTTTCTGAGTTTATATTTTTTAGCCGTTAATAATAAATACTCATTTTATGAATGTTATTTTAATAAACGTGACAATAATAACCAATATAATGCATTTAAAATATTGATTATAAAAAAAATCTATGACAACACTATAATGGTTACAAGACCAGAGTTCAACAGAATTAATTCAACATTTTACTATAATTTAATTCCACATAGTTGTAATTTTATATTGGAAATGGCCTACAACTCCTTCACCAGCCACTAGTGAGCTACTAGGGTATTCACATTGGCTGGCTGGCGCCAGCGAGGAGATCACTTGACTGCTGGCGGATGGTAGCCAGCGTTAAAAAGTTAAACATGTTCAACTTCTGTTTTCGGCTAGTAAATACTAGCCGCTGGCATTATCCAGCTGCTAGTGCTGGATCAGACTACGCTGGTTGCTGGTAATATCACCAGCGGCTAGTTTCTAGCGGCTGGTAACTAGCCTAGTCTGACCGCGGCTATAATCACTACCTGAAACCTTTGTTAATCAGTGGCTAGTGACAGCAATTTTTAGATGTTAAATTTGATCGAATTAATATGTTATAGATCATTTTAAGCTGATCATTTGTAAAACTAACAGTAAAATAATATATTTTGTTACAGTGAATTTGTTTCAGACATAAATAAATATTTAGTCCCATTTGTTTATTGGCTGGCGGTACATGAAATACTTAGGCTTCATGTTCCAATTTTCATCTTCTGTCTGTTCAGTGGTGTAGCTAAGGTGACTGGCGCCCCTCTTGAGGGGGAGGGTTCAGTAACTTAAAAAATGTAAATGTAATCAAATGGATTGATTGGAAAGAATCGTTATTGTGTTAAAAACTTTACAAGTATAAGTGTGAAATTCTTAGTTAGGTTCTCGGCACGTATATTTTTATTTGAGATCCGTTTGTAGATTTTGTTTATATAAAAAAAAGAAATATGTACTCAATTCAAATCAAATCAGATTTATTTGTACAAAATTAGCACATTTACAGTTAATCAATATGACTTAACAACTATGAAATTTAATTGCATAAATGTAAATAGAACTAAGCTCAGGTCAGAATATATATATATATTCAACAAATCCTAAACGGATGAAAGTTCTTTAACCTATCACAAAGTCTGAAACATTATATATTTTTTTAAAGTGAATGGTGACGGTCTTGAGTCAGACAATAGTGCAATATAAACATTCTTTCCGCAAGATCATCCCGCACTGACCTTGAGTGACGGTTTAGCCAGCGTGCTGCCTTTTAGGGCCTCATATTATACGAGCGCTCATAGCGCCGCGTTTTCAACGTCGCGTTAACGTCAGTTAATTGGGTAAATGGAACTACTGTGGGCCATGTTATACAATCGCTATCAACTCTAGCGAATTTAACCTTGCGTAGAGTGTAGAAAGTAGTTATTTTTAATTTCAAAGTTATTATTGTGTACTTCAAAATGTACACGAGCGAGCCGAGTCGATACGGACGGAGTCGATTTTTTCCACGCTCTGACAGCATACCGGATCGGCTCCGCTGCACGCGGGTTGGGTATAGATACAGCTACAGGTCAAACCCAGAAAGAACGTTTGATCTCTTCCTTTGTTCGTCCATGATAATTTTGCAATTCATGGAAGTTGTGACAGTAGTTGTGGTGAGGTGGAATGCGCGCGCATCCTTCCGACACACGTCGGAATGGTGCGGGTCTGTTAGATTTATCCACTGCAACGGATTTCCACATGATACACGATTTGAAAGCACTGGATGTGTACCCCACCGTCTAGCTCTCCTGATACACAATTCCTCATATGTTTCTATTATTTGTAAAACACCTAGACAGAATAACTGAATGGTTTCCATTTTGGAAGTGAAGGACGCAACATTGATAAAGCTTCAAACACGCTGTGTATAACACGGGACCCAAATTACTAACGTCGCGCTTTCAACATCCCGTATAACTTGGGAATTTAAAGCCCAGTTTTCAGCGTTATCAACGCGGCGCTAATCAGCGCGCTCGCACACCGTCAACTCATGATCCAGACCGCCGAGACTCAAACATCACTGTAAGAAAATCATGATTGCGTAGGGTCAGAATCATATTTATTTAAAAAAGGAACTATTATTTTTATCAAAATCAGTTCGCCTCATGTATTTTGATGACATTTTGACTTTTTTGAGGAATGTAATCTAATATCTCAAATATAATATTATATAAGGCAAAGTTATGACTGATTGATTTATCATAATATTTTCCAAACCATTAGGCTTAAACAAATGAATATGAAATTGGTACAGAGGTTCGTCTCTACGCTGTATGTCATTAATGGAATTTTCCGTAGGCCTACTTTACTCCGAGGCCTTCTGGAAAATTAACTGTAGGCCTTTCTCTGATACTGCTTTAGATTTTAATTTGATTGTTATTTCCCAATACATTTATAAGAAATAAGTAGGCCTACTCAGTTTTTTGTAATAGAGCACAAATTGTTCTGAGGAATTGCTGTGCTGTAGCGCTGTAGACAAGAGTAATTTAAGTACGTTTTTCTATAAAATAAAGTATTTTTGAAATTGCAACAGCTTTTTAACTTTGTATTGTACAAAATATTGCACTTTGAGTTAAATTTTAATGTTTGCAAATGTTAAAACATGCCTCTTCAATAATTAATTGTTGAAGTAAGAGTTTCTGAAACTTTCAGCGCTAATAGCGGCTAAACGGTTAAGTTTATAAAAAAAAAAAAAAAAAACACCATGAATAAAAAAGTCTTAAAATTGCATGTAAAACCCAAATCCGTATCATCATAAAAATTAGGGGTTTCCAAAAGAAATTTTAAGGTTGACTGCCATATTGGAGAATGGCGGCCATTTACAAATATTTTAACTACATATTTTTTAATTTCTCAAAAAACAAGAAAAGGTTCCCCATTGAAAGTTTGCTGTAAAATTAATACTTTCAGAGATCCCAAAGGTGGCCAACTTAAAAATTCATCCTGTATATTACAATACATACAAAATTATATTTTAGTATTATTATGTTTACCGAGTTTAGTAAATATTGAGTAGGCCTATTTTGTTTAGGAAATTTCCAAAAAGGGCTCGTTGCTCTACTTGATTTTGTTTAGTGGATATTCAATTCTAATTTTCTGATAAGTAAACAAAGAATATTTTTTAAGAATTTGTTTATAATACAAAATATTGTAGGCCCTAAGTAGACAACTAGTGAAAAGATGGAACACTTTTTCGAGACTTTGGCTCGTCCGGACAGAACACACGAAATAAAACTACGACTTTTAAACTCTCAAAATCAGTTTTCCCGTATCCAAAAACATATAAAACGATACCCCACACTGTATTTTCAAAATTTCGACCCAAAAACGTGACCTCGACGCACTACGACTTTTTAACTGTCAAAATCGGTTTTCCCGTTCCAAAAATCATATAAACCGATACCCCACACTGTATTTTCAAACGTTTGACCCAAAAAAGTGACCCCGAAACGCTACGACTCACGCTAGAAAGCTCAAAAGCTTTTCAACTCTCCGCAATAAAATTAAGAAGATTTTGGAGTTTTCTACGACGTCTGTGAGTGCTTATATAGGCCTATATAGTGTATACAGGAAAATAGACACGCAAAAAATTATCGCATAATATCAATACCGAAGTAATATGTTTATATTTAAATTGCCTCTTCATCAATTTGGAAGAATAAAAATAAAGGTGAGCCATAAAAACCGACCTATTTTTGTACTGCAATTTCTCAGCTGTTATAATTGTTGGAGAGTTCATTGTTGCGGCAATTAGGCCTAACTGTTTAGAATGCCATTTTGATGTACGTTATCATCGTGCTTTTGTCATAGAGTTATTTTTCAAAAGTAACGAATCTATGATTTCTACACAACTTCGATTTCGTGCTCAGGGCCGAGAATATAGGAGTTTGCCTCCTGTAGGCTTGATCCCATTTGCCACCCCTTTAGTTGTGTATTTAGATTCGGTTTATACAATTACAGAATTAATTATTGGTGTTATTTTATGCAAAATAGCTCTAAATTGGTTTAAAGGGGTTTTACAATATAATTTTTGTAACATATTAACTTAGATTACATTAGTTTTATGTACCTAACTTTTTTTTTAAACGATAGAACAGTTAAACTGTTTTATTCTGTTCTTTGGGGTTAGTGACATTCTAAAAATGTTCTTAGACTGTAAACTAACCTATATTTTGAAAGGAAATAACAATAAATAGTACTACCTACTACCATTGTATTTGGATAACCTAATAGAACTCCTATCCAATGCAATATTTTGTTCCACTGAAAATTCGACTTTTTTGGCGCTATCTATTGAGGAAACGAAGGAAGCTGGTTGGAAACACCAATGCTTACAATGCTTTCTCCCTAGCGCTACCTCGCGGCGCGATCATGTACTATTTTCGCGAACATCTTTTTTCCGGCACACAACCCCCGTATGGATGCAAGATCTATTTATTATTCATGATCTATGCTACTACTTATGGTTAAATAATAAAATTAAATCTGCTTTAAGATATTAAATGTTTTTTACAGACCCTTAAATTAATAGGAATATATTATTATGAAAATAAATCACAGGTGGGAACACCTTACGAGATAATAATTTTATTTACAAAAAGTTATTTATTTATTTAGGCTATTATAAAGTTATCTACCAAAATTCTATTAGAACAAATAATAGTTCACAATTTTAAAGTTGGTAGCAGCACTTTCCGGCCTGTAGCAAAATAATTATAAATAGTTTAAAATTTATCTAACAGGTACCAGCACCTTACCGATACAACAGTTTTAATTTCGGTGCTCTGTCATTTTTCTAAATGAGGCTTGGTAATAGAAGTGTGCTGTCTCACTGAGGAAAAGTAGGTTACTATTTTTGCTGATCTATTTTGATAATGGTTGTGCCAAATATTTAAATCATGTTGATCGTAGTTGTTACTTTAACTACTAGAAAGCGCTACAATATCTGTATGAATAAAAATAATAGTTCACAATTTCAAAGTTGGTAGCAGCACTTTCCAACTTGTAGCAAAATAATTATAAATAGTTTTACTTTTATCTACCAGTTGACAGCACCTTACGGATACAACCGTTATAATTTTCCGTTGCTCTGTCATTTTTCTCAGTGTGGCGAGACAAAAAAAATGCTGCCTCACTGAGGAAAATTAGGTACTGTAAGTATTTTTGTTGATTTATTTTGACAATAGTTCTATCAAATATTGAAATCATGTTGATCGTAGTTGATACTTTAACTACTAGAAAGCACTGCACGTCCGTAATTCGATTCGCAGTTGCAGTTTCTCAGATCTATACCGTAATGTGCTGCTACCTGCAAAGATTTTATTAAACTTTGGATTTATAATCAACAAATAATATTGCTAATAATTGGAATTATTATCCCGGGAAGTGCTGCTACTTACATGCTTAATTGAATATTGCAGTTTATGATCTGTTCCGTAATGTGCTGCAACCTGCAAAGATTTATTTAAACTTTGGCTTCACTATTGAGAAAGTTTGCTAATAAAAATTATTGGAATAATTATTATGATCACACAGGCCTAATTGAATATTGCAAACGGGATTTAAATCAAATTAGGTTATTTTAAGCTAATAATTTCACAAAATAACTGAACACAAATACCTCAAATGAGTTTATTAGCTACTAAATCTAAAACATACTTACATATTCGTCCGTTTATCTGTATTTTTGGTTTAATATGCTAGGCCTATCTTTTTGGTATTAGAATTGTTGTTTTTCATATGTCCTATTATTAAGTAAATCTGTCTAAGTTATTATAATATACTAACAACCACTTTATAAACTTTGGAAGGCTATTATCAAACTCACGGGTTTTTACCATAATTTATAGTTTTACCATAAAAACTCTATGTTTTTCCATGAATAAAGTAGGCTACTGTATTCGATTAACTTATACTGGATAAGGTTAACGAAGTTTAAGTTAGGCTACATAAAATGTAGTTAATTATTGGTTTATTATTCCTATTGAAAATAACGTAGGCCTATAGCTACCAACTAACTACAACAACATTTTATATACAAACAAATTAAACAAACCACAAAGGAATTACATTTCACACCTTCATTCGTGTTCAAATTTACATCACTTTTTTGTGGGATATTTTAAGAGCAAGCTCATTTGTAATGCCCTCATTCGAAGGTGTTTTTTTTTTAGTTTTTGCCTCAATATAGGCCTACAGTAAAGAAAGTGAGGTCAACCTTCCTTCAGAAATGCTAGTTCGTAGATAGTTAGGGCCTAACTCTTCTGAGGCGGGAAAAACTACGTTCCCCAGCACAATTTGTATAGCAGGTATGCACAGGCTTATTCTTAGTGTGATGTCCAAATTCACGTACACATCTTTTAGGGAATTACAAAGGAGAAATTTTGAAATTCCTTGGAACGATTTTTCTGCTGGGTGCTCAATCCCTCCACCTGCAACACAGTACTTTTGGCAGTGGAAACATTCTTCAACGAAATCAGAATCCAAGTCGTGTGTATAAATGTGGTAGAGATTAGTTGCAGATTGGTTGAGATTAGATGTGGTGGAGATCTTAATTCCTCGTCCTTTTTTGTTTTTATATAACTGAGAAAAGAAGTAAAACCTGTCTTGAATCTTGGTACAGACTGTTCGTTTCTTCTTGAACTCACCGATAAAATAGTCTATTACCAATATAAACGTATTTATTCTTAAGTCGTCCCTTCCAGCAAAGTTTATTCTCCACTTTGATATTCGTCAGGCCAAACTTTCCTTTTTGTCTTTCTTTCGCTGTCTTTTTCATAGTCTACGTTTATTGTTATAGTCATGGATAATTCCTCAGATCAAATCAGGCTACATGAAAACTACATAACAAGATTGCGTGCTGTGAATTCATATTCATATTAGTTCATAAAAAGTAGGAAGTGTAAAACAAATTTTCAAGTTTTCATTTAAGCTATATATAAATACTAGCTGAATACCCGTACTTCGCTACAGGGAATTTGTTTGTTGCATCACCATGATTTATAATTAATTGTCATAGTATTCTTTCATTTTCTTTCATCTATTATTATTAAAGTGAATTGTAACATTTATATTCAATTACTTTGGTATTTATTGTTCACTGGTTGCCCGTCAATTGTCTTCGTCATGGTATGTGTGCTAAATAAATTAAATAAATACAAAATTCAGAGCGAATTTTTTTTCAACCGCTAAATCTACAGACTGGTAAATCACAGTCTTAGCTTGATATTTGCATCGTCTTTAATTGCGAATGCATAGATCGGGTTAGTTTTGATTAGGTTACGTCTTAAATATTTTCTTAAAGTTAATATGTTCAAAATTTCAGCTCTCTAGCTTTAAGGAAAGATTACAAATTAGTATTGATTGTTTTTAGGGTTTGTTATTACATTTTCAACCCTTAGCAGCACGTAACGAAATGTTCAAACTGGTTTACTTTTTATGTGTATCGTGTAAGAAATAAATGTACAAAATTTCAGCTATCTAGTTTTAAGGAATGTATGAATGTTAATAATTATTGTTTTTAATGGTTGTTAACACATTTTAACTCCTAGCAGCAAATAAAAAAAATGTAAAAGTCATTTACTTTTCATATGTGTTTTGTAAGAAATATATGTAAAAAAATGCAGCTTTAAGGAAAGTAAACAAACAACATAATATATTGTTTTAGGGGATTTTTCAACCTTTAAAGGTAAAATATTTTAAAATCCTATCTTAGAGCGCCTATAGCGCCTATGAACAATATGTGAACCAAATATTTCACGTTCCTTAACGGTATTAACCTACTATTTATAGTTATAAGGGTTGTTACTAAATGTTCACCCCTTAGCAGAACGTGATAAAATGGTAAAACTGCTTTATTTTGTATATGTATCTTCTAAGAAACAAATGTACAAAATTTCAGCTTTCTTCCTTTAAGGAAAGTATGACAAACAATGATTATTGTTTTATGGGTTGTTTAAACCCTTAAAGGCTAAATATTTTAAAATCCTTTCTTAGTTCGCCTTTAGCCCCTATTGAGAAATATGTGTACCAAATTTCACGTTCCTAGGTGGTAAGGTTTTTGAAATATATAACAAACAATATTTATTGTTTTAGGGGTTGTTTCAACCCTT
>JAGFPH010008315.1:22920-50928 GCA_018207615.1 Philaenus spumarius
GTGGTGTTATTTATTATTATTTTTAATTTGTAATAAATTACCTGCTTTCACGCTTCCTCAGCAAATGTTAAATTAATTAAATTACAAGTGAAAAAACATGGACTAAGACCGGGATTTGAACCCAGGACCTTTGCCTTTCCTAAATGAAGTAAAAACCGTACAAGTGAGATAACATCGACCAATATCTGGAGGATCAGGATAGCTCAGAGGTAGAGTGTTGCCCCGGAAAGGCAAAGGTCCTGGGTTCAAATCCCGGTCTTAGTCCATGTTTTTTCACTTGTAATTTAATTAACACTTGTCCAGTTTGCTGCAGTTGGAACCTCCAATACAGTTGCTTAAATCTGAGCCTAGATATTCGCTTCCAGCTTACTTGCACTTTAAACTTTTGCTTCATCTTCATCAGCCTAACTTTGATAAATGAAAGTCATTAAGAAAACAAACCAAACAAAAATAGAAGCACTAGGATTTGAAAATAAATATCTCCTATAGGTACTTTAGGAGCAACATTGTTGAGTTTCAGTAAAAACCAGGTTCTAAAGATTCCTTTGCTCCTTTAGTTAGTATAATATACGTGATACTATAATACTTTAAGAGTATAGTCATATGACTGATCTGTTGTACTCTGAATAACTTATGTAGTACACAATCATACTTCATTTCAGTTTTTCATTTGTCACCATTTAATTTTGTTTCTTATTTAAACTATATATTCAAATATATTTATATGTTAATGAGCTTTGAGGGTAGATTAACTCCACTACCGGTATAATTACTATTTTACCATTCTATACACTTAAAAATACTTGTATGTACTTTTTTTAATAGTTTTAGTTAATCCGAATTTTTGGTAAACTGAATCTCTTCAGATCCGGATTGTTTGGATTCTACTCTATCGTGCATCTTACAATCTTTATCACTTAAAGAATTATTTGTCAATTATTACCTAAAACAAGCTTATATTCAAGGTTAGGATTTTCAATTAGGTTGAATGCACAGCATTTCCAGTTATTTTAGGAGAATAGAGATTTTTAAGTGTGATGTTTAAGTATTCTTTTTTAATGTATGTAGAAGTTCTTTTAAAATGCACCTGAACATTTTTTGTTAAAGTAGAGATTGTTATAAAAATATATTAAAATAATGTAAAAATTATTATTATTGCAATCAAATTACTTCATGGGAGTTATGAAACTTTGATCATTTAAAATGAGAAAAGTTTAAATCATGAATTTATATTTAGATTAAGTTAATTGGCTTTATAAATTTACTAAGCTTGGAAAATGTTAATAGCATTTATAACTACGAAGAATATAGAATTACAAGCAAGTAATCAAACACTAATTATTTGGTATTCATCATTTTTATTTGCATTAAACTTTAATTTGACTTAACTATAATTTATGAAGTTTTATATTGTTGTGGCTTTGATCTTCTAAGTGCTCTTCCTTCTTTTGATCTGTTTTCATTTTCAGGTAAAATGCCACGAGGACAATCTTTGAATAATTTCACACAATCTTTCGGCTCTTTGGGTTGTGTTTCATCTCGGTATTTTGATAAACTTTTCCTATAATCATTAAACAAAAATTAGTGCCTTAATTAATAATATAAAAAACGTATACCTTTAACAATCTTAAAATTAATAAAATAAAACGATATCAAGAAGCTATATACCCGATAACTAATACTTGGAGTTCCATCAAATTAATATGTACACATGTATTATAATAATTACTCCAAGAATTAATAATTTCTATTAATGCCGTCGAGGTTAAAGTTTGAGGTCCCCGGTTGGAACCCAGTTGAATACCATACACGTTTATGTAGTTGATATACAAAAAGTTTATTTCGTGGGGTGTTTAGCCCATTAGTCCTGTTCTTCCAAAATAAAACAAACAACAATAAATGTACAAGGACTTTATAACTTTATTTCTTAGGTTAGCGGGATTTGATGATACACATTAGAAATATCAATTATTAAACTGCAAAAGAGGAACATAGAAATATTCAGATTGAACAAACCCCAACAGGATGCAACTATCTTTCTTCAAAATCTAAAAGATTAGAAGATGGTACAGGCACCTCAATGTCACAACAGCCAAATTCTGGGTACTTCCCTTTATATTGTGTTAGAGCTACAGGAACTAAACAACTCCCAAACTCTTTGAAGGTAGTTAATTTAAGGCAGAGAGAATGGGGTGATTAATCATGGGTTTGAAATATTAATATTTGATATCATGTATTCATTTATAACTGTAAGTTTTCTTTTCAACTTACTCATGTAATTCATTAGTCTTGTTAAAAAACTCTAAGGATGCTTTAAGCTGAATAAAGCGTATATGTATTCTAAAAAGGTTATACGTTCATTATTTCATTATAATATTCTGCTTACCTCACACTTACTTAGATTTTTACATAATAAATTGACCTAAAATAAAGATAAGACAAGCCACCTTCTACATTCACATTCAAGCACTTGTGCTTTCTCGTTTAGTTTCAGCAACAGTATAGAGCTGACTTTATATCTACGCAAGCATAGCCGGCCTTAGGCAGGTGCGACCGGTGCTGCCGCAACGGGCCCGCTCATAAGGGGGCCCCTCAAAAAAAAAAATGTTTGAAGTTTGCCAGATGAATTATAAAATATTAATAAAGAGAGTTTTTATAAACACAACTGCTACTATAGTTTATTTTCTAATTTTAATTAATAGTTAGGAATTATTAATATGATATCATGTTTTCTCTTGTTATCTACGTTTCATACTGCGTTTAAGTGATATATAGGCTAGTCCTAATTATAGTGGGTGGGTGGGGTGAAAGATGGGTGGCAAATTGATGGGCCCGCAGTAAAAGTTTGCACTGGGCCCCGCACAAGCTAAGGCCCTATAAAAAAGCTTTTTTACAACGTTTAATGTTTGTCTAATTTAATATTAATTTATTGCATAAAAAACATGTTGATTTTACTGTACTTTCAATTAAAATATAACCTTTTTATTAGCGAATTTCCATAGGAAAAATGAGATATTGCAGTGACCCTTATGGTAAGACCTAATGTTGGGAGTAGCAAATGAGCACCGATCATCGTTCCCAGAACACGTTTTGGGGTGTCATTAAAAATCATGTATATATAGGTGTTCGCACTCTAGCGGCTGCATTTTAAGTCCGATTTGGTCCAAATTTGGTACACATGTTGGTTGTCTACGTCGCTTGGACGAGTTCGTTAGCCAAAAAATCCAACAACCGGAATCACATTATTTGACCGAAAGTAACTATTTCTTGAGATTTTTCCTACGAGAATGATTTTTTTAGAGGTTTTTATTAAAATATAAATGTAGGATGTTATTCTGCACATTTTGTTTTTTTACACGACCTTATAGCTCGCTTGGTTCCCCCAAAATCGATCAAAACGTAAAATAGCATAAAAGTACCCGGTTCAAAGCACGCAATGCACTCTATATTGAAAATACTCCCAAAATGCGGAATGGCATGCGAAGCACGCAATGCACTATGTATTGAAAATACTCCCAATATGCGGAATGGCGTGCGAAGCATTTTGCAGCTATTCAGCACCGACGTGAATAAATCCATTTCCCAAATTGTTGGTCGAAGCCTTAAAACATAGGCCTATAAACTTAATTTTGGAATTTTGCTCAACTCACGTCAGCGGTTCAGCTGCGTGGTCGAATTATTTTGCTATTCATATTTGTATTTGCTTACCCAAATATGATAAATGCAAACCCCAATAGTGGGTTTTCCAAGGCTTCGTTGTCAGCAAGGCAAACAAACTTCTTTTTGCAAGATTCTGTCTCTACACCAAACGTTTTAAAACTGACGTTGACCATGTCCAAGCTAAAATGATAACATTAGTTTTGTGAAATATTAAATAAAGAAGATACTTACACACTAAACGATTACTATTGAAATCATAAAATTAATATATTTGAAAAAGATTTCTAAAGTACAGATTTGATATCGGCGTGAATCTTGGCACTTTGGCCTCGCCCTGGAGCAATGAGCCGGAGATGTGTGGAAAGGGCGTAAATGGAGAGAAAAAAAAACATTTTCCCACACCGCTTTCTAATGTGACTCTTCTTTCAAACGAACTGGTGGATGTTTACCTCACCCTTAACACATTCACTGCTACGCAAATTTCGTATTTCCTATGCTAGGAGCTGACCTTTTATTTTTTATATTTATAGCCTAAATGAGTATAAATTACTTTATTTTTGAACCTTTCTATGTAATAATCACTAATATTTGAAAGCGGACGCACATGTGAGTCCATAGCACATAGGCATAATATTGGCGTGCGAAGCACGCAATGCCTGTGTATTGAAAATCCTCTCAATACGGTGGTTGGCGTGCGAAGCACGCAATGCTTTGCGTATTGAAGATACTCCCAACACAAGGGTTGGCGTACGATGCACTGTGCGTCGGCCGCTTCTCATAGTGTTCAGTGTCAAGCTTTTAGCCCAGTCAATAAAGGGTTTGAGTGGAAACTAATTAGTGAAAAGCTGATTTTTTCATGGATGTTAGTTGATTGCATAAGGAATATTTTCTGAAAAGTCCCCGCCCCTCCCCCTCTTGCTTCCCCACTACCCCCCTTAAAGTTCACTTTTGAAAGATTTTTTATTTAGTCAATATCTAAGAGATAAAAAGCGATAGAGTAATTTTTATTTCGTTATTGTAATCCTTATAATATTTTCTATCAAAAATGTTCTTTGCGTTTAAGCTATAAAACAATTATTTACCGTGTATTTTTAAATTTAATGTTTAAAATTTTAACTTTTCTATTACAATAATTACATGTTTAGCTATTTTTTATTAATATGAGACAAGTTATGAAACAATGGCACAAATAAAACTTTTAGGGTATTTTGCAATCTTTATATTGATATAAGTTTTATAAATGTTAAGTGCAGACAGTTGACTTAATCGGCCTGGCAAAGAGAGATGGCGCGGCGCGGGGCGTACGAGTCCTCGCGGGCCGGATCAGCCCGTTGGCATATCAGCGGTCAATCTGCAGTAAAGGCCTATTGTTTGGACTTTTATTTGTATAGCTGGTCTAATTATGAGTATTGCAATGGTAAAATAGACGTATACATTTATTTTATTTTTTTATTATTTATTTATTTTCTGGTATTTATTATTGCAGTGACAAACACACAATATGATTTCTTTTAGCCAAGCCTTTCAAAAGTGAACTTTAAGGGGGGGGGAATGGGGGAAGCAAGAAGGGGAGGGGCGGGGACTTTTGTGTAAATACTCCTCTTATACTATTGTAACATCTGACAAAATTTCAGATTTTCACTAATTACTTCCCACTAAGGCCTACTTTTTCCTTTTATTGACTGGGCTATTACATGGGCGCCCTTAGCAGTGAACGTGTTAAACAGAGATGTACGGGGTACTGATGTTTTTAGTCAGGTTAGTAGCGGTTTGCTCAAGCGCCAGCGTTCGCGCCGGTATCTGTATTCTGATGTTGTTGTATTGGTTAGGCAGTATGTTATAGCTACATTTCAGACCACAACCACTTACAATTAGAAATTTTGCCAATTTGTTTGATTTTCAGCTACTTGTCTTGTCCAAGAAGTAGCATTTTGATAAAGTACTCACGGCCGTACAAATTCATATTCACAATTCCAAGTACAGTGAGTGCAATTAAATTGTTAACTAACTCTTTGTACTTGACATTTGCATTTTATTTGTTAGGCAAATTCATGAATATAGACTAAAATGGAGCATGACAGGCTTATTTAAGTTAGAATTCTTTGAAGGGAGTGCTGATAATTAACTACAAAGTGTTGAAATTGCATCAGTTGTTTAAGCGAAAGAGGTCTAGACTTTCAAGAGCTTGGTTATTGTCTTAGAAAATAATTGCCTTAACTTTGATCTAAAGGTAAAACATTTATTTACTTTATGCGTTAAAAATCCAGTTAATTTAATGAAATCCAGTCTCATCAAAAATAGTCCCACTTTTTTCGTATGATGGTTTATTCAAAATGCAATTCCAACTAAGTCACTGAAATTACCATCATAATTTTTTAAGCAAAAATACCTTTATTATACAAATTTAGCAATGTTTTGTCGGTTTAGCCCAGTTTAACTTATAATTTAAAATCTTTAATTTCACACTAATGTATCTTCAAACAAAATGTAATCTTTTTAATAATTGTGATTTATAGATTGATGGGAATGATGGTTGTTTATGGCATTGTTCAACCTCAAACAGTTTGACTTTACTGTAAAATCAATTAATTTTATCGCTATATAAAACGATTTTATAAATAATTTCCATAAGATGACATGTACATAAATAAGGCATTTAGATTACAATTCCAATACTATTAAACAGTTGAATTCTATACACATACTGTCAAGGGCCCAATGCAAAAACGCAATAAGTCCATTTCTAAGCTTATTATACTACTGTACTCTTCATGCATACCTCAACAACTCTCTTTAAATAATACAACACTTTTGCACATATAATCTTTTTTAAATGGTATTTATATTTATACCTATCTAAATATAATATATAAATGCACTTTTGTAAACCTTTTTTAGTGTACATACGAACAAAAAATCATATATATTTATTTTGTTTGAAGCAATAATTATTTAACAAACAGTACAGTACTGTTTATTTTTTTTTGGGTACTCCCTGAACTTGGACCCACTTGGGCATTAAGGGTCTGCTGTAGTGGCGGCCATTTGGATGTTTATCCCTTAAGACCAATGCTAAATTTAAAACCATTTATTTCGTTTATTTTTATCATAAAATTGTTTTTAAGGTCTCATTTTAACCACAGTCACAATATGCATCCATTTTCCGTTTCACATATTTTTTAAACCCCGTTCATTTGTCATGTAACTGACATTTTTTAAGTACCATGTTTGAACGTTTTTCTTACGCAATAAAAAATGTATAATTAAAAGTGAATTGTCAATTATAAAAAAGATAAATTTATAAAGTGGTTTTAAATGAGGCAATGTCAAAGCGCTCAGCTGCAAGAAATTGCACTGTTTAGATACGGTTATAGAGTGAAGCGCTGGAGTCGCCGGTCGCTTTATTTTCTACTGGAGCAGAACATAAAAGCCCCGTTGTAGTTACTCAATTACATTTAACCTGTTTCAAAAGTATTGCAGCGCAAAATTAAGACATAAGAAAAATGTATTAAACTTTTCTACTTGCTGAAATTCCTATGATTTTTACTGCACCTGATTTTAATCTGAACTTATTTCTGAAATGAGCAAACTTAACAAATTATCAGTCCAAGATGCATAATTGTTCTTATGTCTATAAATATTCATTTGATTGTGATATATAATTACTGATTTAGAGCTAAGAAAAGTTCTTTAAATTACTATTTTATCAAATTTCAATCATATTTATATAACTTTTATTGGAATAACGTAATAGGCTATGTATGTGACATAATGATTATTTTAAATAACACGCTTTTCTTAAAATTGCTTTGTCTACATTTAAAAATCAACTTTACCTGTCCGTTACTTCTTGTAAAATCTTACTGTACTCAAGATCATCTGACTTTGCTGATCTGTAATATCCATACTGTCCTCCATAATCCAAACCACTATGGCTTGTGGGAGTTATAAAATCTGCAATACAAGATCCACCTTCACAACCACCAAGAAGTTTGGAGAACAGGCCAAACACAGCAAACACCAGAAGTGATACAAACAGTGATTTCAGTTTGAGTATTCCTAGTGTTCCTATAAGAGTTCCGATGTTACCGGGTGCTGGAACAAAATATTTATTTCATTATTTTGTCGATTTTCTAAAATTAAAATAATTTCCAAGTCTTATAATTTAATATGATTATATGTGTTTCCTTATCACCAGCTATTAACAGCAATACAGGTGATAATCAAGGCACAACAGCCAAAACCGTCAAAACTATGTTATTGTGAGAAGAGGCTGATACCTGCAAGAAGGCTGAATTTGCAATTTTGTCCTTTTTGCTCGCCATTCCCAACTTACGCTGTGAGAATGTGTCACGCACCGCACGGAATATTATAAGCTACATTTTATATACTTCTTTTGGGTGGTAAGGAAATTAGTTAAACTCACTCAGTAAAATTCGATTTTCATTGTGTTATTGATTCAAAACTGTCAAATTACAAAACAAATATTTCATATAAAAATTATTGACAATTTTAAACTCTTTATGATTGATAAAAACTGATGTCAACGAGATACAAAACACAGTGAAGTGTAAAGTCCGAAGCCAAACCCACACAATCTCACCAACTTACTCAGGAATGATAAATTAATCATTTTTAATTTAACAATGGCTACATGATTCTTTTGTAGGAAAAGAATGTAAAAGGACCTGCTTACCAAACTGTGCAATTAAATTTTATACAGGCACATGCTTTTGCCACTTTGGAATCCATAACTAATAAATTTCAAATAAACCTTACTAATTTTGAGCAAATAATAAAAATTTTAACATTTTCTTTACCAATAACGTGAAAATTTAAAAAAATTTCCTGATTTTACATTCCATGTTATGGAGACGCAGTTTCTTATAAATTGTATGTTTGACCTTTTTAATTAACGAGGTCAAATTTCTGGACCATTTCATTTCCCAACATTGTCCTCTCAGTTGCGGTAAATCAAAAAATGATTCGCCCCACTTGCGGATCATATTTTTTTCATTTGAACTTTGAATTAGGTTAGGTTAGATTTAACAAAATATGGAACTATTCTCAAGCCAAGTGCGGATATCACGTGGATCTACCTAAAAGGGCACGCAGTTCCAGGGTCGTACAAACAGTGGACCTTAATGGTATTTAACGATTATTAATCGATAGTCAATCAAATTACGCGGGGCGTGGTCTCATTTAAGTTGGCCGCATCTGAGAGTAGCGTGGAAGATAGACATCTTGCTTTAACACATCTGGCAGGTTTTCTCATTTACCGCAAGTGGGATGACCGCATCTGTGAAGTAACCTTTCCAGCCTCAGATCTTTGTTGCGGCGCTAAAAATTCGTTTATTTACTCAAACTCGTTTCAACTACAATTTCGCCATCTTTATTGATGTACGAGTAACAATACTCAATCTGTAAGTCATTAAACTTATTGGTTTAATTATTGTTATTAGTGCATTACTGAAGATGGCAATACTGTCGTTGAAACGCGTTGGAGTTAGTAAACGTATTTCACAAGTCAATCTTAATAAAATTGATTTATAATTAAATGTAGATTAAAAAAATAAGGAAGTCTTGTAAAAAATAAAATCATCTAAACAATCGTGTGAAAATTTAATGTAATAAAGTCTGCAGAGTTTAAAAAATTAATGATTGTGCATGTTATAAGAGAGCTCAATAACTGAGACAATAGGTTCGCTTCAGACTGCAAACCCCAACAGGAAACTTCCGAGACTTCTTTGTTATTTCCTCCACCCTTCTATCTCTTCGCCATTGTTTTATCAGAATTCAGTGCCGTGTCTTCAACTATTTCGATTAAACTTAAACTTTAGTTTAACAAACGATTCTAATTAAAGTTTGAGTTTTAAGTAGTTAAAATCAGCCAACACTGTTGAGGCGTCAGAATCGCATAAATATGATTTAATATCTGCAAATACAGTACCGTGCAATTTAAATCGGCAAACTGGTTGGTCGGCTTTGTTTACTATGATTTCAGAGTTTATTTAGCGGAACTCTTTCAGAAATAAAATTAACAAAATGCCGCCTGATTTGATAAATGATTTCGGATATCGGATACTGAGTAGGTTTTTGTGTTACCTGCTCTTTATGAATATGTAGCCACGTCATCCAATAAAGTGTTATACACCGAATATAATAATAATAATAAAAAAATAGGTACTCGTTTTTTAATCGTTGTTAAATGTTTATAAAGTTAGTTTTATGAAAGCATTATACCAGAGAAGTTCATTTGAATAGCCAGCCGTCAAGAATATATAAACCAAACTAAACAGATAAAACAAATAATTTCTATAACAATTGCTTGGTTTCGAATGGGAACTAAAATACTACTATTTGTTTTGGTTTAGCAAAAGTTATCCAGGTCATTTGGAAGTAGGTTTCGTTTTTTTTTTAATACGCTTTTATTATCTCGGTATGTATATATGTAACGGAATCTTTGAACGTGATTTTCACCCTCTTCAAAACGTCGGATTGATTTGAAACTTGCACACTTATCAAGGACCGATGACAATGCAATTTTAATTTTGTTGGGTGCAGTAAGTGAGTACTGATCATGGTCCCCAGAACACGTTTTCGGGTGTAATTAAAAACTTTATATACAGGGTGATTCACGGCGATATGCAGAAACTTCGGGAGCTCATTAATTTTTTGGGTGTAGTAAGTGAGCACTGATCATGGGCCACAGACTAAATATAAGAAAATAAATAGGTAATAGTTTAAAAAACAAAAGAAATACCGTTTAAAAGCATACCGAACTAAAAATTTGAAAATAATTGTAAAAAAGCGTGGGTTGCGTTATACTATATGTTTGTAATAACTCTAATTTTATATCTACCAATGATATATTTGTAACATTTGATGCAAAGCACCCCACGTTTTTTTTACAATTATTTTCAAATTTTTAGTTCGGTTAGCTTTTAAAGCGTATTTTTTTTAGTTTTTTAAACTATTATTTATTTAATAGAAACATATTTTTTATTACTGTTATTTTTTTCACATAATGTTATTTAAAAATAAAACGATAAATCATTTTTTTTAAAAGCTTTCCGAAAAATGCTATGTTTTTTTAAAGTTATTTCACTCAGTTTAGTACAATAGATTTTACTAAATAAATTCTATATTATTTAGCATTTTAAATTGTTATTTTTCAATAAAACAATTCAAGGTTGTAAGTTGAAAAGGCCAGGTTAACACTTAGCTTACATATTTAAAAATTGACTGTAACAATAATAGTTTTCTATATTTCCTTCCTATTATCTATTAATCAACAGTATTATTTATCTGACTTTTTCAACAAAAATGTATCTTTAAAAAGCTATTTATTCTTGTTTGTAGAATACGATTCTGCAACAAAAAAACGCTAGGTTCTATTTTTTTTAAACAATACAAACTTCAAGTCCTTAATATGATGACGTTGAAATCGACTATCACATAAAAAAATAACAGCAACTTTTAATTTTCCGACAAAAAGCAACACATCAATTAAGAACACATTTTTTTATAATAAACTTATTGTTTCTTTCTTTTAAGGTTGTATGTATTTCTAAATATTAATAAGTTGTAGAATATTTTAAAGGTCTAATAAATAAAATTAATTCGTTTTTAACTTTCGTTTTGTTTCCAAGATTTGTTGATGGAAGTTAGAGAACCTATTGGCCGAGGAGGTGAATTGTCAAGTCTGTTTCAGTTGGAAGTTCTAACACGGATACTTAGTTTCGAACCTAGTCACTGGAGTTAAGTTTATTTGGACTAAACGCTGCTCCTCCCTGTTCATTAGTATTTATGGAATAAACTAGATACATAAAAAAGGTTAATAGAACGTAGGCCGTTCTTGTCAAGAGAATAGTTGTTAAAGAATGTATTACTATATTGTTATTGTTAATGCAACAAAACTTAACAGTTCCACTGTATGATGGTTTCCTTCTGATTCAATAAACAAAGCTTTCATTTTACTACATAACTAATTAATCACGGTTTAGCTGGACTTGTTTTGATTATTGGCAGATATTTTGTCGGATTAATTTCGTAGAATGTAATGTGATCGGTCTGAGCAAACCGAGAAGAAATTACTGAAATTTACAAATAACTTCAAACAAAATTTAGGCTTATAATTAATAGTAGGAAACTGCTATCCGACCATTTAAGATATGTAGGTTGATAGCTGGAAGATTTTCCTTGTTAGTGAAATAATCAGCTATCTACACATTCATTTTAAACTACAAGTTATTTCTCATCTCATTGACATTTCTATTAAAGGTTAAATGATGATTCCATACGTTTAAATAATTTGTATTTCTTGTGGTAGGGGTTTGTTTAGGAGTAGGCATAAGTCATGATGGTTAAAAAAAAACATTTATTATATTTTGATATGTGGCAAATTTAATCATTTGATTTAGATTTTTAATATTTTCCATCTTAGCTTTGAGGTTATGATTCATCCTTGAAACATTACAAAATATGTGACTGGAATAAACCAATGAAAGTGCTTTTGTCCTAATCAATCGTCTCGTCATTTCCTTGAAAATATCAGAGTACACAATAATAAGTTTGCATACATATTAAAATCGCCATTCCGACTATTGATTAATACTAAATATATTAATAAGACTTTCCGTTACAATAGTCAATATTTCTTTTCTTACTGAATAGCCGAAACGGCCGTAGATCGATATTAAAAAGAAAAGAAATATTGACTATTGTAACGGAAAGTCTTATTAATATATTTAATATGTTGGCATTTGCTTCGCCCTGAGTAGAAACGGAGGCTGGTGAGCAAAGCGAGCTCTCTTATGGATATATTTAAAAATGATTAAATCAATGTAGAAAACAGTTATAAGGCAAGACATATTTAAGTCTACATTTATTTGTCTCAAATAAAGATACCAGACAATGCTGTACTTCTTATTTTTAACTGAGCGCTTCTAGAAGCAAATCAAAATGTTAATTCAGTTTACTTGTTAGCTGCTGAAGTTTAAACAATTTTGTACGTAAGCTGAAAGCAGGAGGGGTTATTTTAGAAAACATTTACAAGAAAAACCACTTTACAGCTAACGTAAAAGATTCATTTTTCTTTTTATTCCCAGTACGCTAGTTTTGTTTTATCCTATTAAGTGTGTTGTCTTGTATAATTTGCTAAGTTGATAAAAAGTAAACGAGTTGGAAAATATGCGCATCTCCAATGCGATACTATTAACCGAATTAGTTTTGTCCATGGGGGGTTTAGGAAGGTTGTATTTTCTTGTAAAACCTCCATTTTTAAATGCAATTACTGAGTTAAACGTACAGTCTCTCTCTCTATGCTAAACACAATACTTTATTTCCGACCTTTTTAACATATTTGGAACGTTAAATTTGTTCATTAAGAGTGTACGAATTGCAAATTTAAATAAAAATATTAAAATTAAAATTTACAGTGATTAAAAAAAAATTGTGTGCTCAAGACCACACGAGAGAAGTATTATATTATGGAAATTATTTTGTGTTATTTTAAGGTGGGCATCTGAATCAACTGTTTATCTGTCATTTTATTCAATTGGTTGCTATGGCAATGAATGTAAATACATTCAAGAAACATGCGTTGGTTCATCAGTCTAGGCCTAACCTAAAATTATTAAAGATTATACATTCGAATCAACTGTTTTATCTGTTATTTTATTTTATTGGTTGCTATGGTAATGAATGTAAATTCATTCAAGAAACATGTGTTGGTTTATCAGTCTAGGCCTAACCTAAAATTATTAATGATTATACATTCGAATCAACTGTTTTATCTGTTATTTTATTTTATTGGTTGTTATCGTAATGAATGTAAATACATTCAAGAAACATGCGTTGGTTCATCAGTCTAGGGCTAACCTAAAATTATTATAGGCCTATGTGTTTAATTATAATTTTATGTATTTCTGATGCATTATTTTATAAAAAATTATCTGTATGCACTTCTTCATCATTTAAACTTAAACTGTGCCAAATTTTATACTCCTCCGTCCGCGTAATTTTTACGAACAGCTGTAGAGCGTGACGGAATAGAGCGTTTCAGAAAATGCGTGACGGTAATCCAATTCACCGCCAGCAAACATAGCATCTGTAGAAGTTTACACTTCAAAACGCAAATAATATTTCAAATTAACAAATTAAAATGCATAAAATAACAATAATTTGTTGAAGCAAGTCAACTGCACGGACTTTATTTGAAAATGAATATTGTTACTTACGTTATATTATTAACATTTTGAAGTTGTAATAATTTTGCGCTACACACTTTACCCGGAAATGGTTAAATTAACTAAAGGTGAAACACATAGACCAAGATTGAGGTTTGAACCCAAGACTTTTGGGTAATAATTTTGCGCTACACACTTTCACGGAAATGGTTAAATTAACTAAAGGTGAAACACATAGACCAAGATTGAGGTTTGAACCGAAGACTTTTGGCTTCTCGTTCCAATGTTGAGACCACTAAGCAGACTTGAACCTGCCAGATAACGTGTATTACAAGTGAGATAACATCGAGTATAGCTTTGTGGTTCGAACATTGCCAAGGAAAACCAAACGTCGGGATTCCTAAGTTTTTTTTACTTCTTATTTAGTCATATTAATTCTGTACGAAGTAGGCCTACTTAAATTTTTAGAGTGAAGATTGAACATTTATGAAGTTACAATTTCTAAGTTTAATTTACAATTTACGGCAATAATTTTCTTTCAGATCTGTTATTTTATATTTAAATCATTATTTTTCTTAATAACAAAATATATTAGCGTCTTTAATTATTTTTGTCTTCGGAGGGCTCATTTGCTCTGAATAAATATTGATACTTTTGAATGGTTCCTAAGAATTAGTAGTGGTCATCCATTGTGATAAATAACTTTTAAGGAAAACTAGCAAGCTCTGCCTCCTTTTCGCTTCGCTCACCAACACCTACTTGTGTGAAGCAAATGCAAACATCATATTGTTTACTCGGGCCGAGGTACTTGGATCGAGGCAGGGTGGTGGGGTTAGCGGTGACGTGACCCTGATGCATGCACAGCTTGGCTAGAGTTTTTTGCGTAAATGATAAGATTTTTTAATATAATAGAGATATTTTAAAAGCATTGAGAGCGATGAAGTGAAGATTAGGCCACAAAGCTACAATGAGTCCTTTTAGAATATAATTGTATATATGAAAATAATTACCAGAAAAACAATATAATTTAATTTATAGGCTTTCTTTTGAATACAGAGAACCGACTAATAATTAGATTTTTGTGCGCTAAAACAATTTGGTCTTTCTTTATATAAGTACAAAAAGCTTCCGTAACCGGCTTCACACGTATTACTTTCCCAGGAAATAGGTTATTCGTAAAAATGAAAAAAAAAAAAAAAAATAGGACTACAATAATAATATAAAAATAACGATATAAATGACAAGATAAAATTCCTTCTAATTTCCATGTTCAGCATTTAAAAAATTTATTTGTTTTATTTTATAGGCAAAGTTCCTACATAGTTAACATACGTAGTGGTCAAAAAGTCAATATAAGGTTCTTTTATTTTTGAATGGCTTTAGATACAACAATATTTTTTAAGCTGATGGAAATCTTGAGGGACAACATTAGCTACCTTTGTAAGTAAATTTGGCTCCTTTCAAAAGGAAGGAGCATGTTCCAATGCAATATTTGTAACAAAATGGTGGATGGTAAAAAAGTTAAATAAAAACACAATAAAAAAGGAAATTGAAAGATACTTTTGTTCAAGTTTAGTTATTGTTAT
The DNA here is from genome assembly GCA_018207615.1 of Philaenus spumarius. Classification (NCBI taxonomy): domain Eukaryota; kingdom Metazoa; phylum Arthropoda; class Insecta; order Hemiptera; family Aphrophoridae; genus Philaenus; species Philaenus spumarius. The sequence goes on from JAGFPH010008315.1 coordinate 38,357, forward strand.
TTATAACACAAGAAATGAGCCAGTTGAGTGTTGATCAATTGAGTGCCACAATGTGTGCTCCAAGCGTTCATTTTTTAAATAACTTTTACTAACAATTTCCTCTTTTAAAATTCACCATTTTGTAAAAATCACCGGATTGACTAAATCTTGCATCAATTTATTTGTTTAAAAAAATTAGATTCAAAATATTGTCCTTCAAGCAGTAACTTTAAATTTTAAAATATTTACCCCTTCCCCCTATGGCCCCTAATTTTGAACAGAGTTCATGTAATTTAATTATGAGTTTTCGATCACACCATATGTTTTATGATACGTGTAGAAATTATGCCTACAAAATGTTTTTCTCAATTTCAAAATCAACCCCATTAGTCTAGTTTACTCACATAACAATGTTTAACATACCATTAGCACTTGAAAAATCGATATAAACAAAGAACTAAATTATCAAACTAAAAACTGTACTACAAAATCTAACAAAAAAACCTATACGTAAACCTATACAACCTATATCTATCTACCACGACCAAAAATTTAAATCAACTTAACTTCTGTACTTTGTCCTCTAAATACAATCATAAAAGATCAATCATAACATTAGCACCCTCCAGTCCGGCATGTATTCTACGGATGTTTCCGATGTAAGCTGAAAAGATTATTGTAAGGAAACCTTAGTTGATAAACACATGCTTTAGTGAACTTTTTACTGTCAAAAGCTCTAGCGGTTTAGCTAGCGTGAGAAACAAACATGGTGCTAAACCAGCCCTTTAAAAAAATATTATTATTTGTAATTTTAAAGTTGTAATTACTTTCTATTTATACACTTCCCCAGCAAATAAATAACATGACTGTAAGCTGAAAATAGAATTAAGATTGTTTTCAATGTCATTTCATACGAGGTATTCAGAATCTTAGTTCAGAAAAAAATGAAACAGTCGTGGGACTGCCATCAGAAGTGAAAACTGTCATGAATATAAATCGTTGGTTATATTGGTTTAATCTGAAATTTGAGAATTATTTTTACCTTGACCCATTTAATATAAAATCTAAAAAATAACATAAAAATGATTGTCTCTAGTCAAATAATATATTAAAAATTTAAAACATTAATGACTTTGCTGACTTTGGTATTTAATATACATATAACACAAATATCATATATATATATACATACATACTATATCTCGAGCGGTGACGGTCGCGAGTTTGATGCTTTTTCCTCTCCCAATAAGAAGTGCTATGTAGTATATTCGCGTTGCGTACATACATATATATATATATATATATATATAATACATACTATATCTCAAGTGGTAACGGTCGCGAATTCAATGCTTTTTCCCCAAGCAAAAAGTGCCCAACGCCGCTAAAGAAGTTTTCACTTCAAAAATGCAGTGATAATATCGACCAATATCTGGTGTGATTAGTATGGCAGAGCGTTACCACTGAATGGTAAAGGTCCTGGGTTCGAATCAGGGTCTTGGACTATGTTTTTTCTCTTGTAATTTATTCAATTCAAACTTTTACTGTCAGAAAATGGTAATATACAGACAAACTAATATTGCCACGGACTGTTTTTAGATTTATTCACTGCTAACATATTTTCAGTTTAGTTTTTAGATTATCTTTTGGGTTTAGCAGGGAAGACAGAATTTTCCACAAAACGTTTCACTCAATGTTCAGATCTATTTTGATAAGCATAGCCCGGACCCCCGATCCGGACAACAGTGCTTGAAACAAAAGCAAGAGTTTAATCAAAATCGGATGCATAGCTTTTAAGTTATATCGGAATAAAGAATTACTCGAACTTTATGTTTAAAAAAATGATTAACACTTGGGTTGATTCTTGAAATATTAAGTAATTCATGAATCACTTTCTGTTATGTTATGCAATTTACAAAATATTAGAATAGAATATAGAACCATAAAAATTACTAAATGACTTAGTCAATCTTCATATAGCCTACAATTTTATTAATAACCCAATAATTAAAATCCAAACATCTAGGTTCACTTTAATGTACTCACTGAAGATCCCCAGCTTCTGATCCCTCGGTGACCTCGCGTCCTCCTTAGTGGCTGCTGCCAGAGCCAACACCATGGTAAACACAATCAGACACTTCATCTTGTAAACTCAAACTGTTTGTAGCAATACAGTTTCAAAGCTCCACTTATATGGCAACCCCTCCCATCTAGTCACCGCAATTAGAAGACTATTTTGTTGGACAAAGTCTTCGTCATGGTAGAAATGTTAACAATTCTTATGCTAATAACAAAGCAGCAGTATTGTCACATGTAGCGTCACACACAGCTTTCTCCGCGGGAATAATTGTTACAAATTTGGTAAAATCCAAGTTCGATACCGAAAACAATGTCAAACGGAAATGACCTATTGTACACCTGATGAGTTGATATGTGGACTGTACATCTTGCTGGATACTTGATAGGTTTATTAAAATAAACTTAATTATGTTTTATACAGAACAAGATTAGATAGACAAAAGTCTTAAATTAATTTTTTCCTCATTTTTATTTGTTACGATAGAAGATGTGTTGGATAGATTTCCATCCGGACAGGGCATACCACAATTCAGATCAAAATATAGGCCTACAGATGTTAAAAAACACAATTTAAAAAAAATAATAATTTTGTGCTTAAGACCACACGGGAGAAGTCCAAACTTCTTTGGCGTATCTAAAAAAGCTAATATTTTGTATAAAAATGCATCAGAAATACATAAAATTAAAATTAAACACATAAATAACTTTAGGTTAGGCCTAAACAGAAGAAAAAACATATGTTTCTTGAATGTATTTACATTCATTACCATAGCAACCAATAAAATAAAATAACAGATTAAGCCTATGACGTAGGTCAATCTGTTACACTTAAATACCCAACTTAAATATACTGAACTACAAATAAGTTTGTGGCCTAACCGGCTAAGACGTAAGTCTATGGTGATGGACTCTGCTGGTTCGAATCTCGACAAGACCAAAACTTTTTCAAACTGACTTAATAGAGCGTTTCATAAAATGCATGAGAAAATGCGTGACGGTAAAATCCGTTTCAGAGCCAGCAAACATATTGCCGAGATGAGCCTATTTAAGTTTACACTCCAAAAATGTTTTAAACGCAAACATGCTGATTTTATTTCATTTCTTATTTAATTTTATAAAACGTTTTTGGGAAAAGGTTTAAAAAAATATTACCCTTTATCGAGTTGATAATGTAATATTTTAATGAATTTTAAGGTAGTTTCTTGTCTGTTGAGTAAATGAGAGCTTCGATTCCACTTAGTGGGAAGCCGTTAGCCTATTTTCAACACATATTACGTAAATAATCAACAAGCTTAAAGAGTGTTTGAAATTAATGAAAATATCAATTCATTTTATAAAACACTTTACTAATCATATCTCATTTCAGTAATATTAACAAAAAAGTACTCTTAAATTATATTAATTACTAAAGAAATATAGTTTAATTAAATAAAATTTAATTGCAAAAACGGGTTTTCGATGTTAGTTTTCATAATTAATTAATTGTATGAGTTTTGTAGAGAATTAATTCAAAGCTGGAAGTTTTGCGAAATCACTGCAAAAATATACATGTTTATTCAATCCAGTAAAATAATTAATTTTCAACTGACTTTTATTTATGCTACGTTGTATAATGGCCAGGGAAATCAAATAAAAAGTGAAAATAACATAATTCAAATAACTCTTGACATAGCATACTTCTCAATTCGTCAAGATCTGTTTAAACTTATATTTACTTTTCTCCGTGTATTGGTATAACTTATCGTTAACGTTTTAGTAATCGAGCGTCATAAAAGGCGAAAACAATAAGTTTTTGTTGAATGGTTATTACTTATAAATTTTAAACGGTTTTTGTTATCAAGTTATCATACATTGGTATTTTATGCATTTATTAAAGTTTAAAAAATTCCTGATTTAGTAAGAACGCATTTACTTTCAAGCGATATTCTAGACGCGCTCGAGCGTCTCACTAATGCAGCAGCATACAGTTAGCCTTCTCAAGGTTAACTCAGCTCACAGGAAAACGACAAGACTGTTTTTGTTATCTACTAATCATACGTTGGTGTTTTATGCATTTATTAAAATTTAAAAAAAATTGCCGCTTTTAGTAAGAACGCACTTACTTTCAAGCGATTTTCTAGCCATATGCTTTCTAGCTTCTCACGAATGCAGCAGCATATGTTAATCCTTCTCAAGGTTGACATCATTCACTGAGTTCTATGCATTGATTTGAGTGAAATTTCTCTCGCTCATTGGCAATATGGGTTTGTTTTAGTCCTAGAATTCATACGAATTGCGGGTTTTTCACAAACCATTTCTCTTTTTTCATCGCTAGATAGCCCCATAACTATCATACTCCACGTTACCCAGACGGCAATGCTTATCAAATTATTGTGCGTTTCACCAAAATCAGATAAGTAATTTTTATGATTCTCAATAATAAATAAATAACAAATAACATGCAAAGTCTTTCTCTTTGCAATATAATTTAGTTTAGATGTTTTAAATACATTCCTCTTAATTATTATATTTAATGATAAATAAATATACAATTTCATTCAGGGAAAAGTCTAAAATATTGTTTTTATCTAGAATTTTAGTTAAGAATTTGAAATCCACTGAATTTCATCAAACACTCTATTTTTCAAGTCTAAAATATTCACGTTGAAATAAAATATTCAAGATTTTAAATATTCAGTAATTCATCTAAATATTCGGGTCGGTTAGTATAAACTATCACTTCAGTATTGATTCCTTTTTTTAAATACTAAAAGCATTGCTATTAGAGGAATTCTATGCGCTAAGTCAATTACAACCCCAGAAATTATATTAAATTGACTATTTGCTAATAATTAATAATCTTCCAAAGTCCAAAGCATAACATTTCCCCAATAAGTCTGTATTTTAGAGTAAAAAACATGTATAAATAAATTGCCACTGTTTCATTTAAACATTAAAATAATTTTGTGTTTTTGGACATTCTGTATATTTTCACCAGAATTTTAGTATGCCCTGTAGATAACCAAGCCCAAATCTATCTAAGCCCGAAATTGGGTCCTTTAATCTTAACTAGTAGGCGAGATAAAAAATAGTTTTGAATCTATATATTTAATTCCGTAAGCCCAAATTTGAAAATGAAATTCAGAGCGAACGGTAGGTCGTAGGAAGCTGGGAGAGGTCTCATTTTAGAGGTCTGGGCATGAAGTTTTGGGGAAAAATATTAATTTTTCTTAATTGTGTCCCAAAAGTTTGTTACGGAATAAAATAAGTCCCATTTAAATAGCATGGGTATATACAGGTGTAAATCAGGTGTAACATTTAAAGAAGAAATAAATATTCGTTTAACTTAATAATATAATATAACAGCTGATTTCACCCATCTTCTGTAATACGCAAACAAAACCTAGCACAGATTATACTTTGGGGTTATGTTTACAACTTCAATCAATATAAGTATTGCGAAGATAATTTTTATCTAAATATGAGTTAAAGAACTAATGTAGCCTATAATACGTTATAAGATTTGTATTGAGGTTATAAACTGTTATATAAATACTTTATTTTATTATCAATATAATATATTTATGTATCCAAATTTATAGAAGTTTATGTACACATTCGTTTAACTTCGGAAACATTCGTACATCTTAGTATAACATACAAACATATTCCATTAATAATTTCTTCATTATCAACTCCTATAAAAGCGAGTGTACGTGGAGTAACATTTAAAGAAGAAATGAATATTCGTTTCGTTTAACTTAATAATATAACAGCTGATTTCACCTCATCTGTAATACGCAAACAAAACCTAGCGTAGATTATACTTTGGGTTTATGTTTACAACTTCGATCAATAATATAGCCTAGGCCTATAATATTAATAACTTCTAAATCATTTGATCTATCAATAAGGTACGGTGAATCATGAGACTAACAATTTACTTAATAAAATTACTACAATATATAGGGGCAATTGCCCCTACAAGCCACTAGTAATCCTATATTTTGCAAACACGTTTTCATAACGTTAATCTAAATATACAGGGTGTCCCCGAACTCTCTGGAACACTTTTGTGGATATGTTCCTGGGATCGAGATAAACATATTTCACAATATAAACATGGGTCTACGGAGCTTAGTTTTTCGTCTGTCTGTCTGTATGTGTTTTTTAACTTCCCGCTACCAATAAAGGGAAGTTATTGATTTCGGTCCGATTTTCGAAAGTCGAGTTTTCATTAAATCTCCACGTTTTGAGGTCCCAGGAAGCCATTCTGACTATTCCCGCCGAGGTGTCCGACCGTGTGTGTGTGTGTGTGTGTGTGTGTGTGTGGATGTATGTGTGTAAATAAATTTTTGTCGTACAGTTTCTCAAAAACGAATCAACCGATTGAATTCTACGACATGTCATTCGAAAGGGTGTATCAAAACTTAGATCTGATTAGATTTGAGAGTTAATCCATCGAGCCAATCCGAAGAAATTTAAAAAAATAACCTAATTTTTTTTTGGAATTTTTATGTTTTTTAAAAATAACTTTAAAGCGTGCGAAAAATTCATAATAAAACCATATATACATTTTTTGTGCTTATAAAACTGCGTCGACTGCTTTTTTGAAAATGAAAATCGGACGACGCATTCAAAAGTTATCGTTGTTTAAAAATTCACAAATTTTCGTTTTTTGGTATGTTTTGGTATTTTTTTAACATATCTTCCAGATTTCTCAACCAATCAATATAAACCTGTACATTTTCTTTTTGTGCTTTTAAAACTGCGTAGAATGCTTTTTTAAAAATGAAAATCAAACGACGCATTCAAAAGTTATCGTTGTTTAAAAATTTACAAATTTTCGTTTTTTGGTATTTTTTGGTATTTTTTTTAACATATCTTCCAGATTTCTCAACCAATCAATATAAACCTGTACATTTTCTTTTTGTGCTTTAAAAACTGCGTAGAATGCTTTTTTAAAAATGAAAATCGAACGACGCATTCAAAAGTTATCGTTGTTTAAAAATTCACAAATTTTCGTTTTTTTGGTATTTTTAAGCTCATTTAAAATTCAAACTAAGCGGGAAGTTCTAGGGTTGGCCTGCACGGTCAACCAATTTCCAGATTTTTTTTTTACAAAATACTTAATATTTTTGAAAGTAAAAAGGATATTGAACTCAAACTTTGTACACCTATTTGTTGCGTAACCTCTTATCACTGTACGAAAAATTAGAACATTATTTTAAATATTTTCAAAATGGCGGCCGTTTATAATTTTTAATGACAAATATCTCAAAAACCGTTAGCTTTACAAAAAAAATTACATGAGACGAAAAAGTTTACTTTTTCCATGACAAACACAATGTTTTTTTTATTTTGTCTGTAGCTTAAATGATAACAGAGATATTGACAAAAAATAGAAGTAAAATGTATTTCTTGGTAGTTGTCAACAATACCCAGAATTACTCTAGAAACAAAATATTTTAAAGTTATTATGAGCTAAAATAATCAGTTTGCATTATGTTCCGAGCACTTTCTGAGCTGATTCTAATAGCAAAAAATAACGAAAAAAGGTAATATATTCATAAGTCCGGAAATGCTTAGTTAGTGATAAGAGGTTACATAACAAATAGGTGTACAAAGTTTGAGCTCAATATCTTTTTTACTTTCAAAACTATTAAGTATTTTGTAAAAAATACATACAGACAGACAGACGAAAAAACGAGCCCCGTAACCCATGTTTATATTGTGAAATATGTTTGTCTCGATCCCAGGAACATATCCACAAAAGGGGTTCAGAAAGTTCGGCGACACCCTGTATATTATTTTATACCCACTATTAGAAATGAGTTAATTTACTTACAGTTATAAACAATTATTTTTGAAATGGTGCTGCAATTAATAATTTAGATTGGTATAAAATCACTTAATATGTAAGACCTAAAGCAAGAAGGATGAAAATAGAAGTAATTAGGAACGTAAACTTCATAGAGTTGAGATTAAGTTCTCATTGTTGATATAGTGAAGTGGGTAATATTTGTATTCTCCTTCTTTCCTCCATTCTGTGGAATGTTGATTCTATTCCCATGAAGGTGCACATTTCAGCAAAGCGGGAGGGTCGGTTTGTGTTTTTTGCTGACTCCAAATCAGAACCCCTTAACGAAAAGGGCGTGTTTTGTTACCCTGCGGAAGGATTTAGGCTTGAGCCAGGTAATCCAACTTCCTAACAAACTTTCGTTTCCCAACTTAAACATTCGCAGGAAAGAAATAAGTAAACAACAGCTCATAAATTATAATAAAATACGAGTCGAAACTTTGCAATGTTTGAGTTTAGAGTGAAAATAAAAATTGAAATGCATAATAATGGAGCTGTCTTTAATAATCTACAGAAAACGTTATATTATTTAAGATAAATTACGCTTTTACAATTTGTTTGTCCAGAGAAATCTACATAAATAAGTTCTTCTACTTTAACTTTGGGTGTGAACTTTAGCAATTGTCAGTTTACTTCATACTTATATACTTTCAAATAATTTCGATTTTTTGTACAATAAAACTGTTACACTTAACAGAAAGAACTTAACGAAAAAAAAACACAACAAAACTGTAGTACTGAACAAAATAAAACACAATAAAACACAATAAAATACAATAAAACACAACTAAACACAACTAAACGCAAGTAAACACTACACATTAAAAAACACGAAAAAGGATATAAAACACAACAAAACCAACTAAACACGACAAAACGTGGCAAGCCGAACATATTGCAATATTACTCAATAAAACATAAGGAAGTACAACAGAACACACCAAAATATGATACATGATAATAAAACACAACACATATCAATAATTAGAAAAAAATATATCTATCATACCCTACTCAAGGAGAAGGTATGAGTAATAGAAAATCAAAAATTACAAAAAACAAAGAAGAAGCCCAAATAGGTTTTTTGTTTCTTGTATTTGTGTTTGTTGTTGTTACGTTTTACCGTTAAAGATTTTTTTATTGTTGTTTTATTTTAGCTCAAAGTTTATTCAATAGTTTTAAGTTAATGATGTTTTCTACTTTTTCATGTTAACTTTTTTAAAGTTTTGAAATAGTTTTATTTCTATTGTTAATTCATTTTATTCGTAGTTGTTATACTTTTTTTTGTAATTTTTTTTATATTTGGCTTTTAGACTTTATTAGCAGTATATGCCAATTATGCTTAATAAACTCTATAACCGATACAGATTTTTAACTACTATGAATTTATTTTTAATTTATATTGTTAAAAGTGTATTTATGTTGATGTTCCTATTTGTTTTCTAGTAACTTTGTTTATTGTTAACCTATTTTAATGTTGTTGTTGTTATCGATTCATATTTCGTTACTTTTCTTATTTTTATACAATATTTGTTTGCATTGTGTTTAGATATTGTTAATCAGTATATGTAAGTATTATTACGAATAACTATGTAGGTTGTATTTGTAAAATATTTACTGGATGTAAGTAAATCCTTTAAAGGAGAGCTTGAAGTGATCGCTCTGAATTTTAACAAGACTTCACAGTATCAGACAAAACGGCGTTATCTAAAGTCTACAACTGTTTATCCGAAAAGTTGAACTGAATAATGCAAACGTGTTGTTGCGAATGAATGAGGAACAATGCAATAAGAAGTCGGATGAAGAATGAAGCGAAGGCGTGTTAGACAGACTGACAGTTTGGAAGACAGATAGTACCGTGTTCTTCTTGTCTTATCTTCGTTCTCTTGGCATTCGCATTCGTTTAACAAGCTGCCTAATCTTGACATTTCCGCAACAAGAAAACACTCTTTAGTAGGATCCATCTTCAAGAAAACCATGTTAGTGTCGCGTCTCAAACAGTGTGTATTTAATTTAAACGTACCGGTACACTTTATATTTTAAATCAACGTAATAACATACAATAATGAATTAAAATAGTAATAGTAAAATCATTGTAACCTTATAATACTATCAACTGAAAATAAATAAAAATTAATAAATAATACGAACACATTTATTACAATACCATAATTTTAAAAAGACCAAGCAAAATGTTTTGTAAAGAGTTTAACTAGCGAAAACATTTTTTGTTATTGCTGCTAACGTTCTTACTTTCACCGTATTCAAAGAAAACAAACTGAAGACGTTTGAAACGATTTACAAAAGTTATAATTAGGTCTACAACAAAGACGCATCAACACGTCACATATTTGGTATACTGATCTAACAATATAACCGCATGGTCTGAACAAACTATATATTGGTCGTGGGGACCAGTGAAAGAAGGTGACTGCTCCCAAACATACTGTTACTGCAGAATACTAGCATGAAAGAAAACATAAGACACTTTATGACAAAAGTAGATCCGTTGGTATTATCGGTAACAGGTAGGGGTGTTTTTTGGTTTATGTTTATTTACTTTTTGAAAGTAAAACTGATGTAGGCGGGTAGTGGCGTCATTTCACCAAAACGTTGGGGGGGGCGGTGCCCCCCCCCCCCCCCGACCCCGGTACAGGGAGGGTCCATTGGGTCCCCCTAAAAAATAAAAATGTTCACAAGATAAAACATGTCATTTTAAGCTATTTCACGCTATATTGAGACATCCTTTAGGGGCAAACTTTATCTTGAAATGATTGCAGTTAAATAACATCACAGTCACCTTTCATTGAACTGAATCATACAGTCTTAATATTAAAGCTGTATAGATACTTATAGTTGAACCCCTTATTATTTAAATTAATGATATGTTCGAAAATAGTGCAACTCTAAAGGTTGGTCTTTTCTGTTGTTGGGCATCATCATTACACGCCTATTATTTTAAACTTTCAAATTGTAATTTTAATACTTTTCAAATCTTGGGGGGGGGGGGCGCCGGCCCCCCTGCCCCCCCAAATGACGCCCCTGAGGCGGGGGAGTAGTGTAAAGCTAACCTCAGTAAGTAGGATAGATCCTGGGATCCTGCTCAGCTGTGTGTTGAGGTTCCATCTGTAGTATGGATGATCCAGCTAACCAATCCTCTTCCGTTAAGATTGGGTGGTTGGGTTTTGAGCAACAATTGCGGGAATATCATAAAAACTACAAATAACAAATTCGTAATATTTATCTTGGTCAGAAATAAGCCAAATCTAATGTTGTGTTGATTTATTTCACCTGATGACTTTCAGTGTTTGGTAATAAATATCAAAATTACTACAAAATTAACTGGGCAAGATAACATTCTTTTCACCTCGATTAAAATAGCGAAAACATATACTCCATACTAACGTCTTTCGAATCCGTTTTACAACTATTACTTATCTTAAATTATTATGAAATGCTATATGCTTTTGTCTTATAATTTGTAATTGAAAAAAATCTACTTCAACACCTTTTAATAAAATTTTAATCAAGTAAAAATTGATAATTCTTATCCATTTTTGCGGTTTTAAAACAATAATTTCAATATTTTAAGGTCACACGTAAAAAAATATAAAGCCTTCTCAATAATTTTAAAATTTCCCCTGATTATTAATGAATAAATATAATCTGAAACACGACATTACGAATGCATGGATCAACTATCTCACTTATGATTCAAGCCTACTAGTCAACCTGTAAAAGTTTTATTTACTCACAATTCCCTCTCTCTGTGTTGGATGGTGCGCAGAATAAGTGGACAGTATGTAGGAGATTAGCAGACGCTGATACTTATGTTTTTAGTCCTGCAATGCTCCTCCACCTCCACCGCTTCGTACTTTACTCGGACCTATTTTATTAAACTCACACTGTAAACTCGAAATTTTTCATTTTTCACCTTGAGGTTAAACTTTAAAAATAATGAATTAATTTTTTTTCAGAAAACCTTGACGTTGTATAAAAAGTTTTATAAATTATATAATTGATTATTTAATCTTGATCTGTTTCCCCTTCTATTTAAAGAAAATATTTGTCTTAATTATTCAAAAGGAAATGTTTATTTCATTTAAAATATTGTCATCACTCCTAAAGAAATACTATTTATACTTTAGTTCCGGTATGCTTTTCATTTAAAAAAATAAACTGTCTGTATGGTATATGAATAACTGATATTTCCTGATTCACTATAACAGAAACAGAATTAATGTGTATAGTTAAACTTGCCATTTTTACTATGCATATACACTAGCAAAATACCCAGTTAACTTCGCTATGGATTAGTAAACTGGTCCGTGTTAAATTTGTAGCATTGTTGGTTTTTATCGGACGTTATTGTACAAGTTATTGTAACTCGAGAAGAACCGATTTAAATACCACTTCGAATCAAAATGGCGTTTAATACTTTGTTACTGAAAATTTAAATAAAATTGTAAATTATGTTGAAAAATCTGGATTTTACAAAAATGGTTATAACTCGTGAAGTAATAAATCATTTCATTAACATTTCGGATCTAATTATCATTCAATACATGCAACAACTTTGTTGCAGAAGAAAAATTTATTGATAGCCACTGAAAAGTTTTAATGAAACCGAAAATTATGTAGAAAATATCTGGATTTTACTTTTGCTAGGCTATAT
>JAGFPH010008316.1:6359-16912 GCA_018207615.1 Philaenus spumarius
ACAGATTAATCCTATGATGTAGGACAATCTGTTACACGTATATACCCAATTCAAATATACTAAATTAGCAATGCGATTGTGGCCTAACTGGCTAAAGCGCTAGTCTATGGTGATGGACTCTGTTGGTTCGCAACTCGGAAAGACCAAAACTTTTTTTCTAACAGATGGAATAGAATGTTTCACTTTAGGAACGTTTTACATTAAGAGAGTTTCACTTTAGGAGCGTTTCACAAAATGCATGGTGAAACGCGTGACGGTAAAATCCGATTCACCCCCAGCAACAAAAAAACTATATACTCTGCTATACAAACATGTATACAAATATTTTGGACGTGGTGCTCCTACAGAAGTTTACACTTCAACAAGCATTTATATCTCTCTATTATAATTATAAAAAATCCCTGTCAATCACGCAACAACTCTGGTTCTACTGCGAATGCGTCAGGATCTTGTCTCCTTCAACACCCATCTCCAATCCAAGTGCCTCTGTCGTAAACAATCTTTATTTCTGTGAAAATATCAGAGTATACAATAATCTGTTTACATTTGCTTCGCCGCGAGAATTAGGGAGCAAATGCGAGTATAGGATGGAGCCATCTAATGTTTTATATATTATGTAATTCCTCCGTCTTGTGACTCACTTGTAAATTTATGCTATGATTTCGGACTTTTGTCGATAAATCTTACACGAGAAAAGTCATTAAATAGTTTAAAACATCACGAAACTAGAACATTTATGTCAGAGATTCAGCGAGACGAGTGACACATTAAGGAACAAATCTATTACTTAAATACTAACAGGCTACTGTAAAAAAAACCGTTTGTACAATTTGTAGCTGCATAACCTCAAAACAAAAATGAACACTAGTTTTTATCTCAGCAAATCTGTGCATATGTGGTTTATAAAACAACACCACGTATATGACAAAGAGTTAGTAGCAAAATTCTGCGCAGAGATTATGAATTTGAAGAACGTATTGTGAATGATTCTGGTTGAAGTCTTTCAATAAACTTCCTAAAAATATTAAAACCCAAAACAGGGTTCCTTCCGTCACGGGAGGTTAGGTAAAGCCAGGGAAACGATAATTAGTCAGAAAAAGTAAAGGAACTAGAAAAAAGTCAGGGAAAATTGTTTCATATCATTGAACCCCAGATATGAAGCATAATCTGAGAGGTCTTCCTTCAACCTAGCTTGCCGTAACACAAAATGTTTTGTGCAATTTTGTTCATATTATCATTACTGGTAGGTAGTATGTTAAAATTTTAAAAATACTTCTTTGAATACTAAAAACTAGCATATTTTAAAATTAGCAATTGTGGTGATTATGAAATTTGAGATTTGTATTCTGGAAATATTGGAGCAAACTGCTGTTTTATTTTATTCAATAGGTTGCTATGGTAATAAATTTTAAATACATGTGTATTTTTTCATCGGTCTAGGCCTAACCTAAGATTTTTTCCAACTAAATTTAAAAACATTGAAATAAAAAATGTTTTTATTAAAATGAATTATAGCCTATATTACTCAGGAATAGTGTACCTTTTTATTAGTAAAACTATTTTTTCAATCGGTTCAGTAGTTCCAGAGATTACCCCTACATACAAACAAACAAACAAATTTTACCTCTTTATAATATTAGTATAGACTAAAACAAGCTAAGCTTATTTAAATATAAAATAAATAACAAAATAATTTGATTTGAACATTTAAAATTATTTACCATCTTCGCTTTGGGGTTATTATTAATCCTACATCTTTATTATAGAGAAAACATAACATGATTATGTGTATAGAAGGTTCCAACTGGGTTGGCGTGTGGAGCACGCAGGGGTTTCCCCTTGTAAAATATAAAACTTGAATCTTGAATTATTTTAGGATTGAGGGATGCGGCTGATTATAGGAAGTGCGGCATAGGTTCTATTAACTGGACACAGGGAATCTAAACACTAAAAGCGAACATGTGTTGTTTTTTCTCATTATTTAGCACTTTTTTATTCTGAAGAAATGAATCATATCACCAACACTAAAAACTAAAGATACAAAATTAACTTATACGCAGCACTTAACAATCAAAATGATTATTTTAAATGAAATCTATTTGTACTGGGGCAATATAACAAAGTGTTTGTGCTTTCTTTATCATAAATCTTAGGACAGGCGCATATTGGGACGCGTATCATGTGACGTGGCACAGGGCAACTTTTTGTAACATACGTGAATGAATGGATTAAAGTATATTGGTAACGCGACAATACGCAGCGCGACTAGCGTGGCACGAGACACTTGGCACAGTGGCAGTGACACTCGTTGCAAACGTTTATTACTCTACTCGAAGTTTTGGTGTCCAGTTGTGCATTTTCCATTATAAAATTTTTCAAATGTTGGCCTAATTAGTTTAAAAAATGTTTTATAATAAAATTCCATTTATTTGAATAATAAAGCTGAATTTTCAATAAACATTAAAACAAAATTTATAAATATGTTCACTGAATTTTTTAGTGAAATATTGTTTGTAGGCCTATTAATGAATTAAAACTATGTCTTATATAAATAAATATTGAGCTTGACTTGTGAGAAGATATACTTGATAGAATAAACTTAGAACACAAAATCTCACAACTAATACGTTTATTAACTCAAACGCGTTTCAACGACAAAGTCGCCATCTTCAGTGATGCACGAGCTACAATAGTCAAAGTATAACTACTATTATACTTTGTCATACTTTGACTTTGAGTTATACTTTGACTATTGTAGCTTGTGCATCACTGAAGATGGCGACTTTGTCGTTGAAACACGTTTGAGTTAATAAACGTATTAGTTGTGAGATTTTGTGTTCTAAGTTTATTCTATCAAGTAAGTTTTATATGTTCTCTGAATTTTATTATGAAATAATTTAAAATCAAATCTTTGGCGGTTGAAACTAACCCCGTAAAAATTCAAAAAAGTATGTCTTAGTAAAATCATAAACTAACAAGTGAAAATTGTTAAGTTATATACATAAAAAGAACATAATATGTATTATTTCATTCATGTCTGTGAATTGGAAAATACGTTAGTTCATTCTGAAGTAGTTGGTAAAAACATCACCAGTTAATTCTGAAGTCATTTTAAATTATGTTAGATCTAATAAACATAGTTTTATTGGTGAATTATTAATTTTAAAACATTCTAAAAAATAAAACTATAAGTAAAATGCAAGTGTCTACTGGACGAGAGTTGGGAACAACTGCTTTGCCATATGTGTTCCCCAACGCGACGCCTGTGGCGCGATCAAGTCATGCATATCACACGCGACGCAATATGCGCCTAGCCTTAATATAAGCTCTAAACGTATGACTCTTCAGTGACAGTGAAGAGATCGAATTTCGTCTTGTTAGCATTCCGAAAGTGTTTTCCCAAATTAGAATGCAATCAAAACTATTACTATTATGAAACTTTAATACGACATACAGAGCTCTTTGCGGGAGATGAGGGGAACTAATGGCAATTTGTGCTTCGTTAGCTCTCGTTACCCTTGCAATGTAATTACTATGCATCACCAAGACGAGTACTGCGGGAATGTTGATTTGGAAATATTATTTCTGTGTGTACCTCGTACTAAAATAAAACACGTCGATGATGAGGCGGCTTCGAATATGATTATCGGAAGGGGCTGTTACAAAAGTCTGGGCGGAGAAAAGACGAGTTTTGCTCAATTACTAAAAAGGATAATCGTACAATTTGTTGTCCTTCTAAACGTGGACAATTGTGTCAAAAATATCACTTGAAAACTGCGTATCACAAAATTCTTAAAAAAACAGATCTGGGTTTAATCTCGACTAAAGACTTGGTAGCTTTTCATATCTGTGGTTAGAGGGAAGGAGGGCTGAAGTAAAGCAAACTGTGGTTGGCTCGTTTTCAAACTGACGCGATATGTCTATCTTTTCTCCGATATGGGATTTTCCCTTACTTTTACTACAGTATATAGGCCTATGTATATATTATATATACTAAAGGACGAGTTGAAAGTTAGGTTTAAACTCAAATCTCTATTTATATAAAAATTAATGTTTGTTTCTTTGTTTCCCTGCTCCTTTGATTCTTTGTCCTCTAAAGATTCTAAAACTATTGGCCCAATTTCACAAAAATGTTCACCCTTTATCCATATAAGAGGGTTGCTACTCCTGTACAATAAATATAAATTAAACTAACTACAGCACTTACAAGCTATAAAGCTAAAATTAATTATGTAATATTATTTTTAAGGCATATGCAAAACTATTTACAATTTTAATACTTAATTCAAAGGGATGAAATTGAACAACTACCCTTAAAACTAAATAATAGTCGATACAATATTTTTTTCTGTAGGCCTATTCTCAAAAAACTACACAACTAATTTGACTATAATTTCACAATTTACACATGTACCAAAATGTTTAGAGAATATGGTCACTACAATCAAATATATTTAAAAGGGATACCTACCCCTATACAATAAAAACATTGCACTAAATTCCTACAAACCATAAAGCTACAATTATTTAATTGATATAAAAATAAACGGTATCTTTCTCCCTCTATTTTTAAGAGTAATTTTCCCATAAAAATCCATAAAATAACGGAAAAACCAGCTTTTCTCAAAAACGGCTCGAACGATTTTGATTAAAATTTTATAGTTTATAGTGCTTTAGCTCTTTAATAAACTGTACAATTTTAATCAAAATCGTTAGAGTCGTTTTTGAGAAAAATTGATTTTTCCGTTATTTTAAGGGTTTTTATGGGAAAATATCTCTTAAAAATCAAAAATTCACAACAATGAAAAAAACGCCTGGAGATACCGTGGATTAGTACCTCCATACCAAATTTCATCAAAATCGGACGACTGCTTTACGCTCTAGGTCTGATAACATCCACACGCACACACACAGACACACCCCCTCACAGACACAAACACAGACAACACTCTGAAAACCACTTTTTAGGTTCAGGAGCACCCAAAACGGATATTTCCACCAAAAACTCAAACTCGAAAATTTTGACGAATACAATACTTTCTCCATATACTGTGGTATAGGGGTAGAAAGTAAAAACATTACTTAAGTAAAAGGAATGAAATGGGATAGCTACCCTTAAAATCAAATCAAGCAATAGCGAAGCATAGCCTGGTTCAGTAGTAAATAAATGAAAACCATTTAAATGATTTACAAAATAAGGTTATTATTGAGAAAATGTACGTCATTTTCCTAAAATTATGGACAGTATAGGAGTTATATGTTATGATGTTATGCATTTATATCAGTATGCCATATGTTGTGTGTTAAAATCATTGCAAGGTTAAGAAAATGTGCAACGATTTTTGCACACTAAACAATTTTTTACCACCAACTATTATGTACCATTTTGAAGAACGATTTAATAGGATGATAATAAATTAATCTATAAACAAAATCGATAGTATTTTTTTATACTAACCCCCGTATTGGGAGTATTTTCAATACACAATGTATTCCGTGCTTCGCACGCCAACCAACGTATTAGGAGAATTTTCAATACACAGAGCATTGTGTGCTTCGCACGCCAACCCCTGTATTGAGAGTATTTTCAATACACAATGCATTGCGTGTTTTGTTAGAGTGAAGTATTTTTGTTGAACCTTCATAGTTTCCTTACTTTATAGATCAGATCAAGCTCACAGAGAGTAAGGCTGTAACCTTCTGCGTCCATGTGCTTTGTACGTTGTACTTTAATCAAGTAAATCTAATTATCAGTATGCATGCAATGCACAATGATGTAAAATAAGTTGCTGGATCCTCTGTTGTGTTGTCTCTTTTATAATTTAATTTGCACTTTTTAAACCTGTAATTAACTTTTACTACTCAATTTCGGGATTTCGACCCCTTACCCCCCCCCCTTCTGGCTACGGCCTTGGTTGTCATACATATTATAAAAGCATTTACGTTTCCTATAAGTCGAATGTAAAATAAGCACAATTTTAGAATTTGGTCTTTATTAATTGTATATTTTGTCAACCATAAATTTCCTCAAAGTTGGAGTTTATTTGAAATTCATCCCTAGCGATTAATCATAAAAGGCATTAGTATGTAAACTTGAAATTGTCATTTATCCCGGCCAGTGAGTTACTTAATGCCAAATTAGTACATCGTATTATACTGCCGTTAGGTCCAGTGGAGGAAAGGGGTAGAAGAAAGTTGTCCTTACTGAGTTGCGCAAATTTATATGTGAATTTCATATTATAAATCTAGACTTGGTAACTCGGTGACAGTATTTCGAACTTTCGTTTGGGTAACCTAGAAATCTGATAAACCGAGTTTCAATAAAAAAATATTTATATCAAAAAGTCAGTACTAAAAATAGGACGATTGAAACGTTTACTCAGTATGACAGATCTTGATGTTCCAGAATCAAAGTTCGCTCAAAGTCAAGGGGAGAAAACTACCTTTGTTTGGCCTAAAATATATTTACATAATATTTTTGTTTCGAGAAAGGAAACTTTAAGGGTTTTCTATACCTTGCGTAAAACAGCAAAAATATGCACTTCGAACATTGTGTTTCGGACGCCGTTTTTCAACCTAAAAAGTTGTGAAACATCTTAAATTGTTCTTAAAGGCTTTGTGCTTTTGTCTTATACCTCATAATTAAAAGAAATCGACGGCAACTTATTTTAATCAACAGTTTAACTGAGTAAAAATCGATTACTTTTAACGCATTTTTTGTTAGTTTTAAGCAATAATTTCCATATTTTAAGCTAACACGAAAAAAAATATAAAGCCTTCTTTATAACTTAAAGTAGTTTCCCAGATTATTAATTTATAAATAGAATCCGAAACACGTTATTACGAATGCATGTTTCAACGATTTTGCGGCTTTAGTCAGACCTTTCGTATTGAAATCATACGGCACACTCGGGAGTTTTCTTCAAGGTAAAGAAGAGCCTTAAGAAATAATTAAGATCGGTTTTGAAATACTTTAAACAGTTGAAACCCTTAGGCCTGAGATCAACAATCTCAGTTTAACATATCTGAGACCGAAATACCAACAAAAAAATAATAGGCCTTTCAAAGGGAAGGGTGGCAGGAGTGTAAATTTATATAATTTAACTTTTTAGACATACTCCAATCACTAACTAAACCAAACATTTATAATTTCAAAAAAATCTGTCTTTATTATTAAATAAGTTGTTGTTATAAAATTACGTTATGTTACCATCTAATTTAAAACCTAATAATAATAATTGTTAGGCCTACGTTAAATAATAAGCAATAATCTCAAAGGATCCTGCGTTGAATTAAATTAGTTATTACTTTACGTTAAGACAAAATCAAGCCAATGACATCCTGCAAACTGTGTACAGTTAGTTAAATAATTTACTATGATTTCTTTAGGCCCTTATAAGTAAAGTTCATTTCAGGTTAATAACAGTAACTAACGGTCCCAGGCTGGGTTAATAACAAACAGTAGCGTACGTATACTTACTTAATCTTCTTCGCACGCACCACCTTATTATAAATACGTACAGTGAAGAAGATAGATAGAAACATAGGATATCCGTTATTAACCCGAGCGAGAATAGGAATTAGCCGAAAACCATTACACGGCGAAACGTTGTAAACGTCAATTTATTTCTTTGAAACTATTTTATGTAAAACCTTTTGCTTGTGTAAATTATTAAATATATATAGCACATACATGATAACATATAATATATTCGAGTTGGAACCGCTCAAACAGCAATAACGGAAATCAAATACAATATACTGCATTGACCAGGCGCGGAGGCAAAGGAAGGGTCATAGGAGTCATGATCCCCCCCCCCCAAAAAAATATTTAGAATATTTTTTTATTAACGGGAAAACGATTGTAAAGTTGATCGTGTTTCAGACTTTGGTAAACAGTTATTAGAGTTACTCTCTTGATATTTTATAATTTTTTAATATTAACACGAATTTCCCTAGATCATGGCGTAAGTATAAACAACTGCGTGATTGCGCCATAATATTGATACTATTTATATAATGGTACTAGCTGACCCGTACGGCGTTGCCCGTGGTGGTTAGTATTTTCAGTCCTTTTAACGTAATTGTATTCTTTAAGTGTTCAGTCAGTTAGTGGTATTTGTCTTTTATATATATAGATCTTAAATAATAAAAGCACTTTTGTCATAATAATAAAAGATCTGAAATTATGATTTTAGTAACTTTGATCCCCCTCAAACCCCTCCTAAAATTTCGAAATTTTTCATACCCTTTCTTAGTGAGCAATACCAAATTGCTAGAGGAAGCTACATACCAAATTTCATTCCAATCCGTTCGGTAGTTTTAAAGAAATCGTGATTTAATAACTTTATCCCCCCAAACCCCCCTAAAATTTCGAATTTTTTGAAACCCTTTCTTATATGGCCCTAGAGGAAGCTACATACCAAATTGCATTCTAATCTGTTCGGTAATTTTGGAGAAATCGTGATTTAGAAATTTTTACCTCCAAACCCCCTTAAAATTTCCAATTTTTTAAAACCCTTTTTAAGTGAACACTTATGGCCCTAGAGGAAGCTACACACCAAATGTCATTCCAATCCGTTCGGTAGTTTTTAAGAAATCCTGATTTAATAACTTTGATCCACCAAACCCCCCCCTAAAATTTCGGAATTTTTCAAACCCTTTCTTAGTAAGCACCTATGATGGCCCTAGAGGAAGCTACATACCAAATTTCATTTCAATCGCTTCTGTGGTTTTTGAGAAATCGTGATGAGTGAGTCAGTGAGTGAGTGAGTGGTATTTTGCTTTTATATATATAGATTGTCCATACCGAGCAGTTGCTATTAATGCTTTGATCAAATTGCAAGGAACATCTGAGTAAAATCTCATTGTCGCTATTCACATTTCTATTAGAATATAGTTAACAGTCAACGCGGGAAATTATCCATGCACATGGTGGTGACACTGCTAACAAGGGTCACACAGCATTCAGGAGCGTTCACGGTTGCTCTTTAGCTTATGAATCTGGTTGCCAACTCGCTAGTTGTGTCTAAAAGTAAGTATACATTGGGCGATTATCGGCCGATTCGTACATTTCGTTGACTGACGAAAATCGAAGATACAGGGCAACATCGGCGGCGACAAAAATCGCCATCTGTATTTTCTGACCTTATTGTCATAAAATTATTTACCGACACAGAGTTTACTCCGATTGTTTGGTTGTGCGATGGATCAACTAACCCCTGCAGGCGTGCAGCAGCTTTTATTATTATAAAAAAGCCAAACAAAATAAGACGACGATAGTTTAACATTCACAGAACTTTTGTTAGGTGATGGGGTTTGTTTAACAATTTTTTCTAATTACTGAATCAGACTTTGGAGAATTACTTACCGAGGTTGCTCCAAAAATTAAAAAAAAAATCAAATTTTTAGCGCCCCTATTTCTCCTGAAGTGGAGTTAGAGGTGGGGTTCTAACTGTATATTGATAGTGGTAATTCGTAAGAAGATTATATAGGCCTATTGGTCTTGATATTAACCATGTTAAATAATTTCACTGAATAAAGACAATAAATTATCCTTATATAATATTATTTCTTAAAGGTGTTTCTTGTCGCTAATCGATATCTCCCTTAATTCTTCATCAAAATTTATTATTCAAACATCATTTTAAAGCTTATGTTACCAGCTATTGACGAAAAATAGACAAACAGCTTAAAATTCATGTTTTCGTTACAAAATTTGAATACAAAACTTTTATATTATTCTTCATATGGTTCCTAATGAAAGACGCCATCTATTAACAATATGTTTAACTAACACGACAGCTGTTAGTTAGATTGTTTATATTCTAAGATTATAATTATATAAACCTAATTTAAAATAACTTCAGAATTACCAAAAGAACTACTGTACTTGCTGTTTTTACTATCTACTTCCGGATAAACCGGGATGATATATATTATGTTCTTTCTATGTACATACCTTAAACATTTTCACCTGTAAGTTTATGACTTTATGAAGGCGTATTTTAAAATATATATATATATAGGGTTAATGCCAAACGCCAAATATTTTATTAAAAATTATTTCATCATACTAAAATGCTAGAACATTATAAAAAACACAGTTCTTAATTCATTAACAAAAATATTTATTAAACAATTCAGTAGACGGATATATCTATTCAAAATTATTTTATGATAGTTATTATATGATAATTATTTTATTAAAAACTACTTTTTTATGATTATTGAAAATTCAGCTTAATTGTTCAAATAAATTCAATTTTATTTTAAACATGTTTTAAACTAATTAGGCCTCTATCAGCTTTTCCTGGGCCAACATCTGAAATATGTAACATGTATTTTGATTATTATCAGTTTACTACATTTTTTTTATGCCTTTATATATTTTTATATGCGCGGGTCGTGGTGCACCCTAACCTGTTGCGCCCTCTCGCACCGCAGGAGTTGCGGGTGTGTTATTTACGTCACTGTTTGTTACATTATGTTTACCAGCTGATTCAATAATGAGTTAAAGTGTGTACATATTAATAATTTATCTGCAGAATTTT
>JAGFPH010008316.1:25072-50590 GCA_018207615.1 Philaenus spumarius
TATAGGTTTCATTATAAATAGGAGTAAAAATAAATACAATTAATTCTAATTTAATACTTACAAAACGTCAATAAAATAAGAAATGCAGCTATAAACGAGTTGGTTTTCTTTAATTTCTTACATTCTTTAAGTATTGGGACATCGTCATCGTCATCTAACAAACGCTGTTCAAACAATTCAATGTCTTTGATTTCCTTTAAAATTAATTTATCTAGTTCGAGTTCCTTTTCTTTGAACTTTAGCAACATCTGATCTTCCGTATCCAATCTACTTTGTAAATTGCTTCCTCTTGAAATATCATCGTTAATGAATGTTTGAACCGTTGTAGGACTGGTTAGTTTCGTTATATTACGGGTTTCGTCATGAATAAATGTTGGTTCTATATTGAGCGTTTTGAACAATTTATCGTAATAGTGTAGTGTATCAAAATCTTCTATTTCTTGAATCGTCATGATCTCTTCTTCCATTTCTCTGGCTTCATTAAATTCTCTGTTTATGATTGGTATAATCCATAAAGATATAGCGCACCGAGGGCCATTACAGACAATTCTGAAAATAAATACATAATTTAAAAAGTATTCTAAAGAATGTACTGTTGGAAACGTATTAAGTTATAAAAAAAAAAAAGCAGTCGTAGGGCTGCAGACGAAAGTGAAAACTTTATGAATATAAATCGAATATTAATTAACATAAATCGTAATGTGGTTATATTAGTTTAATTTGAAATTTGATCAACATAATTTTAGGTTAGGCCTATGCTGAACCAACACACGTTTCTTTAATGCATTTACATTCATTACCATAGCAAATAAGTTACCAAAATTAGGCATCAACTCCTATAAAAGCGAGTGCGTACGTACGTACGTGAGTAACTTATAATATAATAGCTGATTACACCCATCATCTCTAAACCCAGTGTAGATTATAGTTTGGGGTGATGTTTACAACTTCAATTATTATAATTTCTTGTGAAGTTGATTTTTTAAAATTTGAGTTATAGAACTAATGAATTCTATTTATAATTAAGGTTATAATATTTGCTTTGAGGTTATACTCTATACATAAATACAACCTTTTATCATCAATATACTGTATTTATTTATTTATACAAATTTAAAGAAGAGATAGGCCTACCTATTCTTTAACAGCTGATTTCACCCCTCATCTGTAATACTTAAACTAACCAAGTGTAGATTATAATTTGGGGTTATGTTTAGGTAGGCCTAGTAAGTAGGCCTTAATGTTGTTTGTAAATAGTTTGTTTTTTTTTAGTTTGTTAGTAAATTTCTGATGTGTATCTAATTAATCAGCCTGTGATTTTTCACGGGGGCTTATTAGTTTTAAAATAATAAACAATCATTTTGTCATTTCAGTATACATATTTTCAACCTGAAATTTCGATAGTTTATGCTAATAAACTCTAAATTTGAAACAAAAGTAAAATTGCAAGTTTAGGTTTAAATGTAAATTTTTTTGCAAATGTTTGCAAACTAAAACACAATTTAAACAATACACAGTATAACCATTAAACCATCCACGTAGTCAATTTAACTTTATTTATATAAATATACTCAGCACTAATGTTACAATCTTACAATAATAGTCAAGATAATAAAAAAAATGTACGTAGATACGATGTACTTTCCACGATGACTGAGCGCAACACGTCATTCTTATAGGTAGTGGATAATTTTTTTGAAGTCTTAATAAAATAGGATTTTTACATAGACTTCAATCACATACATAGGTTCCTCAATCACATTTACCCTCAAATTTGTCTTATATACGAAATATTAAACCGTTTCCAGACTTTCCGAACACCCGGTTTGTTTTTAAAATGTGGGGCAATTGAAACAGATAGCAGGGGTAGGGAATTTAAGATAGAAAGAGTAGAAAAACAAGGGTGTTTCCTTTAACCAATACTTTTAATCTCTTGAAAGATTTTAATTGTCAACATAAAGGAATCAATTTAAATGGGAGTTGTTTATAAAATTTGAGGTTTCCTGATAATATAGTGACGGTGGCAGACAGGAGTGAGAAACTTCAGGAGATGATGAAAGAACTGGCAAGAACGAGTAAAAATAGAGGACTGAAACTTAACCCTGACAAAACTAAAGTAATTACTATTGCAGAAATAATCCCTATAATAGTGAAGAAAAATAACATTGAATACGTGAAGATTATAAATATTTTGGGCATTCAATATAATTTCAGAAAAGAGGTAGTAAAGAAGTGAACAACTCTGGATGGAGAAAATTTTGGTCGATTAGGAAAATCTTCAAAAGTAGTTTCTCAATTCAAATCAAGGCTAAGGTATAGTTGAGCTGTGTACACCCAACTATTTTATATGGATGCCAAACTTGGGCACTCACAAACACATTAGGTAGAAGATTGGAAGCCTCAGAATTCAGGATGGTGAGAAGTTTGCTATTGGTGAAGCAAAAGGAAGAAATAATCAATAAGAAGTTATGGACGAAGGTAAAGATCAAAAACTTTTCATGAAGCACAAGTGTTGAAGTGTAAATGGACTGGATATGTAGCAAGATCACCGTTGGGCGAAATTAACAACAGAATGGATTTCCAAGGACAAACAATGGAAGAAAGGAAGACCAGAAATACGATGAAGAAAGTGAGAAAGAATTAGTGGAGAAAGTAGGCGACCAATGGAGCACGCAAGAAAGGAAAATAGTGCTGTGGTCCGGAGTTATAAAAAGACTATACAGATTTAATACTGTGAAAAAGAGTAATAATAATAATAATAATAATAATAGTGCTTTATTTAAGAAATTATAAATATCAAAACATTTCACATTTGAAAAAACACTTGTTCAGCACTGGTCCATAGACCGTCTGCTGGGTTGGCATTCTTAGTTTAACATTTATATATATATATATAACAGACTTGAAAACAAAAAACAAAATTAACTAGAACAAAGAAATTACCTAAAATTGACATAAACAAGAAATTAAAACACACATAGAAAATAAACACTTGCCTTCAAAACTTACAAATTTACAAAAAATAATGCGACATGCAGAAATAAATACATAAAAATGACATCCATAAAATTAACTGCGACATAATACCCTAATTATTGTTAATAACTTACAAATAAAATACCCCTTCATTAAAATATCTGAACTAATCGTAAACACAATATATCTGCAACAACCCTGGCTAAAATCATAATTAATGTAAATTGTACTGAATACCCATAAAATAAAATACAATAAACAAAGATGACGATAGTAAATATTCGAATCAACCCACAACGCGTGTGAAATAATATAATAAAATGCAAAATAATATGTCTAAAAAAGAAATAATTCCCATTTTTACCTAATCTACTGGGAGTACGTATTGCAGTTATTGTAGAAGCTTTACTTAAACATCAGACTCATTAAATTCGTAATTAAACTCGTTTACTAAAAACCATCTATAATGCCACGCTTGTCTTATGAATTTTACTGTGAAAAAGAGTATGGTTATATTGTTTCTTTCCCTTCGGTTTTTTGTTTTAGTTTTTTTTGGTATTTTGTAAATTTTGTTGTAATCTGTTAATTTTATTAATTAGGTTTAGTACCATTGACAAATATGTACATATGGTTCAACTCAGTTACATTTCGTATCCAAACATTAGAATATAGTTCCTTTTGGTCAAAATGATCAAAACTAAGTGCATATTGTACGTAAACATAAAAGGTCCGTTTAAAAGAGGTCGCCGCCATGGCTAGGTCAATGAATGAAGCTGCGCAAGTTTTTGAAATAGAATTTGCATGAGAATTGCTATTTATTAAAAACTCACACATAAATAGATTTCAAAACGTAAATGTGCAACTAAATCCAGAAAGCAGGTGTTTTTCTTCGAAAAGAATCATATTATAGTATTTTTTGTATTAGAAATGTACAATAGCCTCAAACTAGGCCTCCCTTTTACTTTCTCCCCAAGCCAGACTTGACAGAACAAAAAATTCAACGAAAACTAGTTTCACAAATTACTTTTACGCTACTGTTCACTTAACTCAGAAAGTTACATCTCTGTAACGGACTGTAGCTCACTTGTTTTAATTTGATCATCACCTTAAAAAATATTCAAAACGAGAAAAATTTAATATTATTATTTATACTTGCCTTAGCAATTATTTTAGAAGTCTTATCGTTTACAACTGTTTTACCGTTTCATTTCAATAATAGTAATCGGCCATGGCTACAAATAACTACAATAATGGAGACAAATTTGTGTTTTTAGACCAAATGAAAACTGCTTACGCTAAAGTTAGTTAAATTAACTTTTTTATTTGAAACTATTTTATGTACGACTTTTTGTTTGTGAAAGTTAGGAAAAATATAATATACTAATTAAAACAACTCAAATAGCAATAACTGTAATTATTAAATTAATTAGAATTTACTGTAACGACTCTTTATATATATACTAGCTGACCCGTACGGCGTTGCCCGTGGTTATTAGTATTTTCAGTCTTTTTGACGTAATTGTATTCTTTTTAAGTGTTCGTTGAATACCCGTGCGTATCCTACTGTGGTCATGAAAGAAAGGCTACGCTATTTAAGTAAGCACTGAAAATTGTATTCCTGTAAACTACTAACATGCAAAAGCTTTAAATATATCGTTTTAATTTATAGTTTTTACTAATTTTGACTTCCACTTAATTTCATTGACAATGTTGCGAGCACCTACAGCCTAAAAGGAAGCTTCGTACCAAATTTCATTCAAATTCGTTCTTATAGGGATTTTTAGTAACTTTGACCCCCCCCCCCAAACCGCCCTAAAATTTCGAATTAACCCTTTCTTAGCGAGGGTTTAAATTAGCTGGGGGTCGTAGAAAAGATATTTGAATCACTTTGTAACATCCGCGTTAATTTAGGATGTAACAAACTGGTTCAAATAGAGTTTGTAATTTTAAATGTATAGGCCTAATTAGTATAAGATATTGTTTAGTATTTAAATAATACAATTATATATCAAAATAAAGCTACGAATGTGATATTTTAATGGCATTTAGTTTAATTCAGATTGTTTGTTTAGTTTTCAATATAATATGTTTAAACTCGTGTATGTTTATGGTTATGCATGGTGTCAAATAATTTGTTTGTTATTATTATTATTGATAGCGAAAATATGTTTTGAAAAGTATTAAAAAATTCATAGTTATGATATATTTTATATAAACAATATTTTAAACAGCATATCTCTAAGTAGGCCTATATAGATATTTAATAACCAATGTTTGAGTTGAATTATAATTCTTTAAGCATTTTTCGTTGATTTTTCCTTGTTAGTTTAGGAAAAGCTGTTAGTTTTGAAGAGTATTAAAGTGATTATAAATTTTTGCTAAGTAATTTTGCTATGGTAATGATTGTAAACAAACATAACGTGTTGGTAAGCTTTTTATACGAACAGCTGTTTTTGTAAGCTATGGTTTTGAGTTCATACAGTAAAGGCTGTTGAGTTTCTTCCAAATTTTAAACTTTTTCGGGAATCTTTTCAAATTTTTCTTTACGTATAAACCTTTTATGAACTACTGCAAACATTTTAAGACCAAAATTAGCCAAATCGGTCCAGCCGTTCTCGAGTTTTAGCGAGACTAACGAACAGCAATTCATTTTTATATATATAGATAGATTCACACGAGTTCATAAGGTTGGCTGATTAGTGATGGGATTTCGGATAGTTTTTATCCTCATATTCAATTATTTTGTTTTATTAGATTAGCCTTATTTTAGAAGTATGCGAATAAATTGACGAATGAATACTGGACATACTGGTTTACTCTCTATACTAAAGTATAACATACAGTGAAACAACAGAGGTCTATACAATATATTGTATTGGGGTTGTATTAATGTATTAACTGAACTTACTGCAAATGTTTAGTGTGCAAAGTAAAAGTAAGGATAACGAAGATTAACCAATAAAGAATCGTTGTGGTCAAAAGAGACAAGGCCAAGAAAATTATGAATCTATTTCCCTGCAACAGAACATACAATTTACTTAAAAATGGTGCAAAAGTAAGGCCGTGGCTCCACAGGTAGGCCTTTACTGCTTCTAAGAGTACTTTTGCTGGCTGCTTGAACATTTTCATTGTGAGTAGTGTTAGCAAGCAGTTAATGTCCGCTAAAAACTCAGTAAAACAACATAAACAAGCCGCGTGATGGCTCCACGTGCATCACGCATCAACCATAGCACGTTGAGTGCTATTTACAGATCATAGGTTTTATTGTCCACCTAATAATACAAAAACAAAATAAATTAATGAAATAAAAACTAAATAGTAAGGTATAAGCAGTTCTGTTCATATTTGTTAGATAAAAAAAACCTCAATATCAAGAAACTACGGACGTAAATGTGTTTCCGTAGCACTTACAGGTAAGAAAAGAAAAAAATAAGCTTATATGGACTCACACATATAACAAATTAACGGAAATTCTCTAGGAATGATAAACAATGTCAAGAAAATAATTTCCACAGAACTTAAGTTGTAAGTAGAAAAATACCGTTCTAGCTCTTGAGAGACAAAATGTCAATTTGCGTAGCAGTGAACTTGTCAAGTTCAAAAATACAAATGTATTTACGATCAAGAGCTAGCCTGATGAAAGACTTCATCTGGCATAACGTCCTCATCATAAGACAAAAAAGTGTTTTTTAGTCGCTTTGCGTCACCTCATAGAACAACTCAAGTAGATTTCCGATAATACTTATATAGGTACGAGGTAATCTCAAAAATAAAATATAGTATTTTTTAGAAATAAAAAAAAATCAGTTTATTTTTTGTTTTCATAATTTTAAAGGTTGAACGTTTGTTAATTTTTCTACATAATATCCACTTCAGTCGATGCATTTTTGTAAACGATATGACAGTTTTTGTATGCCCATGCCATACCGCTCCCGGCCATGTCCTTGAATTAGCCCAATGTTCTTTCAAATTAGGTAAAAGGACTACCCAGTTAAGTGCGATGGTGTGTGATGATGTTTCATTTAAACTGTTGCAGGAGTAGAGTGCGATGTTTCACAGGTGACGTGTAGGCCCTACATTTGATGTGGAGAATGCTTACACCCTTCTTCTGAGGTTCTGAATTGTCCGCCTCAGTTTTTTCAGTGTTTCACTGTCCTGACAGTTTTTATTGTGGTCCCAGCAGACAAGGTAAACAACAATATCCATTTTCGATCCCAAAACACAGTTGCCATAACGTTAGCGGCAAACTGTGTTTGTTTGAATTTTCACGGTTTGGACGAAGAGGAATGACGCCACTTGCGTGGTTCTTGTTTGGTCTCAGGTGAAAAGTGGAACTGCCAGGTTCGAGTCCAAAATGTTGTCCTTTTATTTTTAATAGAGGTGAAGAAATTTTCGGGAAGAATTTCTAATCCACCCAAAGAGTGGGCTTCAAATTTGAAAAGTTTCTGGTGCCGTTACCTGTTCACCGATCCTGTTGAAACTCGAAACTCGGGTTCAGCCTAATACACCCTAGTGAATCCATAGAGTCAGGGACTACGTCTGCGCACTACACTCACTAGAAATTTCAACAAATCGTCAATAACTTGAAAACGATGCACTCTAGCTCGCTTTTCTTTGAGTGTTTGGCAAACGTATCTTCCGAACGGTAGGTCATAGGCCCACCAAACTTTGGCAGGAGTTTACATTGCCGTATAAAATAGAATGTAGATAAATAGTAATGAAAGAAAAAAGTTATAATTATCTTTTAAATCTTCTGTAATTAATTTTGAAATATTTGAACAAGGGTCAGGGTCAAATCAAGGTCACGGACATCATCAGCGACTAAAAAAACCGATCTTTATCTCCTAAGTAGAGGAAGTGCTCACTAAGTGGCACTTTAAAAACTCTTTGAATTAATAACTGAGTACATATATTGTCTTAATATTCATTAGTATTTCCAAATATTTGGACAAAATTAGTTTTTGTGTTTGAAAAAAGTTGACATTCATATAATGTTGAAACCACAAGTTTAAGTTCAGTGATAAACCCCTGCAAGTATACAAGGCGAGAAGATAGACGTAACATTGGCGCTTACAGCACTAAGTCTATTGCTCTGAATTGCGATTTTTTCTTGCGTCGTCAATAAGTGGTAAATCAGTACAAATCAGAAGTCGGTGCGTAATATTACAACAATATGGCATCGTCAAGATCACTACTTAATGTAAAATATGTAGTCTCATAAGAGCCATGCTACGTCTATCCTATCGCCTTATCCATTCCTTCAGCAAATGTTTGAACAGTTTCTGGGAAGATTAGACAACTCAGAATATATATGTTGTATTTTAATATTTCCAGACAAGAAGATCAAATTCTACTAAAAAACTAACATTAAGTGAGAGTATTCACATAAGCTAAACATACGTGTTCGCAAAACAGAATACAATAAATATTTTCGAAAGTACTTACATAATAAGCTCCAACCAATGATGATATACCAATTAAAAAGAGCAATAGGAAAAAAACAAGGATTACTATCAAGGAATAAGGAACTGAAAACAAATAAATATGGTTACACAAGAACACAATCTATTCTAATAGTTTAAAATATTTTACTAATTACTAAATTCCTTATAAATAGCTTCCATTTAAGACCAGAAGCAATAATCTTAGCCTAGATTTCATTCATATTTATGTATATAGAATTCCACCTATTTCTAGAGAAGTTATAAAATGGCTCCATAATGTAGGGCTTAATTGAATGAGAAAATCAATCAATAAAAATATTATAACGCATCAAGTCAAGTTATACCCTATTTTATGTTTAGGTTAGGTTAACCCCACCACTCGTGTTATGAAGTATCGCAACCTCTACTGATGGTATCCGACTGTACAGAATCCTGGGAGCACGAGTTAAACATGAACGTCTTCGGTTTATTTTGAATACAAAAAATCGTCGAAATTTGTGAAATAAAATCAATAAAAAAAGTATACTTACATCCACCTGTGTTGTAATACTCCGTTAGGGTAACGTTCAGTAGCAAGGAGCATATCGTCTGGAATCAGAAGAAAACAAATAGTAATCATTTATAAAAACTTGAAGATTTCAATATTTTAAAATGCCGTTGAATTAAAAAAATGTTTAGGTCATACAGCACACTCAAAATAAGTCCTATGTCCTTTAAGTTAAATTACATATTTTAAGACTAATTGTTTTAGAAACAACTGAAGTTAGGAGGATGACAATTGAACACACTAATACGCTATTGCATTTAGTTAAATGAGCTCTAATTTAGCCTTGAAACTTGTAAAAATGTGTAAAAAATCTAATATATATAGTTGCTGTACATTTTTCACTATTTAACTATATTTAAATATATTACTTACTAAAGTAATCGGATCTTTTTACAAAATAATATAATGTACGTTACATGTAGGTTTAATATAACCTACTGCAAAAAAAAAACTCCATAGGGATATCTTCAGTAATTTCCATGGCCTAACCTTATTTAGTTATTAATGTGTTTATTACAAAAAATGTAGTTTGTATAACAACTTAATGAATTAATTTTTATTGAAGCTTTGAAACAATTGATGTAGCCTATCTTAAAGAACTGAAGAATTACCACGAGTTTTTAAATACATACTGTTCAGTTTTTGACATAGCCTACTTACAGATTTTGTGTGAAGTTTTTGCTTGTTTTAGTTAGAAATGTTTATTAATTAATTATTAATTCATTTTGGACTAACCTACTTATCATATTTAGTTTATAACACATAATCATTTAACATCAATCTAATTTTGTCTTCGTTCTTATACAGAGGTTGCTATAGGCTACATTTAAATGGGTTTCGATTTTTAAACTATAGACCTATCGATTTTAAACTCAAGATGAAGTAGGTTAATAAATATATTAGAAGTTTCTGAATTCTGCTCAGTTGATTGTTCAAAGGACGTTATACTAGTCAAATAATAAACTGTGCTATAAAAACCAATATACGAATTACGAGAAACATTAAAAATAAAAACGAAAACACTAAAACTACAAACAAAAACAATAGTTTCTATTTTTTAGGAGTATTCTCTCATGTGCAATTGTATATCCACCTCCCGGTCTACGAAAGATGATCAGCAAGTAGAGTAATTCCTTTGCTTCAACTTCTAATTTACCTTAGAACATAATGTTAAAAGCTACTTCGAAATTAAAAAGTTGAATGTGCAAAATTGAGCCGCAAATAAGAAATATATAATTTTATCGTCAGAAAGAATCTTTATTCTCATATATTACATTACTTAGGTGCCCGGAACTTTTGCTCAGTTATGTATGGTAATCATAATTTAAATATAGGTTGTATATTAAAATATATTTGTACGATACATGATTTTCAGTGAGCGGCGAACGACGGTTCCATCTTTTCTAGGTGAGGGAGTGCACACTCTACCAGCCTACCAGGCCTAAGAATCCTATGAGAAGATGTAGGCCGAAGTTATGGTTTATGTATAGGGGTGGTGAAAAGTCCCGGAACGGGTTAATATTTTTTAACCGTTACAGATGGAACTAACTTATATAACTTGGTACACTGTTACTGGGCATAAAATACTATTTTACCACAATTTCAACGGGACCATTTCGGGGGGACGACCCACAAGGAGTCAGAAGAAAATCTTAAATGAGAGCGTGGGTTGAGTTGTACATCAAATTAAAGGTATAATTTAGTAGAATACAATGCCGCAAATCCGACTTCAAAAGGTTCACCCTAGACAAAATGGCTGCGTTTTAAAGTTTATGAAAGTTACTATGGCGTTGAGTGTTAACGATAGCTGTAAAATGTTTACTCGGTACAGGTTTCAAAACAAACGCCCAGAAATCAGTGTTGGAGCTTTAAAGCTATTTTTTAGAGTTCTACTTGGCACTTAACCTCTAATGGGGGTCGGCCCACAAGGAGTCGGAAAAAATCTTTAACGAGAGCACAGGTTGAATTTTATTTT
This sequence comes from Philaenus spumarius, assembly GCA_018207615.1. Taxonomy (NCBI): domain Eukaryota; kingdom Metazoa; phylum Arthropoda; class Insecta; order Hemiptera; family Aphrophoridae; genus Philaenus; species Philaenus spumarius. The sequence continues at coordinate 36,015 of JAGFPH010008316.1, forward strand.
ACATCAAATTAAAGGTCTTTATTAGCAGAGTACAATGCCACAAATCCGGCTTCAAACAAACAACCAAGCCGGAAATGGTTTGAATTTGAAATTTTGAGGATGCTGAAAAGTCTTGAATCGGTTTAGTAATTTATTACCTAGAAGAGTAAATTTTTGCAAATTCAACAGGTTGCTTAAAATTATTTTTAACTTTCTATCCTTCGAGGTATTTCGAGAATATTTCTACTTTAACACTGGAATGTTTAAACGTAAGATCACAGAGATCTCAGTTACAGTATGTTTAAGTTGGTAGCACTTCCTACTGTCTTAAAAAGAATGTATTGTGCTAGTGCTAATCTGGTAACGCTGTGTTGCCAGATGGATGACGCTGGTATTCACAGTCGTTTCAAGGTAGCCTTAAAGCTCCCTCATGTAAGAAAACCATAATGTCCAATCAGACCTTAAATATTCCTTACAAAATAATAGTTTTAAATTCATAGACGTTTATTTTATGAAACAAAATTTCGCTATATTTTGTGTAAAAAGCTCATCTATACAATTACCTAAATCAGGTTACATACTAGTTACTTCTAAGAATATTTATAAGAAAAAATATTGCAATCTCGAGTTCTTTTAAATTATCTCACATTTTTTTAATAGTTATAAAGCCAAATATTGGCAGACCAAAACCTATTAAAAGCACAAAAAACGTTCAAATTATTATATAAACAGAGAAATTTAAAGCTAGACTTACGAAAAATATTACTGATACAACAACGGATCCCACTTGGAGTGACATAATATTGCAACAGGAGTATAGAAACATTTTTGAATATTTAAAATACTAAATAAATAAAATAAAATGAAATATTATTTTTGGTTATAAAAATTGTCAACCATAAATGCTTTTGTCAGCTCTGATCAGATGTTTTTAGTTTAGCCAAGAATAGGCATAAATGAGTAATACCTCTTTGGAAACAGCTGATATAACATTGTTAAAATATGCAGTAGTTCATATAATTTGTTTCTAGTTATTGTAGGCTTGAACTGAATAAACTTACATTCATACTTAATATAATGAAATACAATAATTGTTATTTCTAGCTCAAAAATTCTGCAGATAAATTATTAATATGTACACACTTTAACTCATTACTGAATCAGCTGGTAAACATAATGTAACAAACAGTGGCGTAAATAACACACCCGCAGCTCCTGCGGTGCGGGAGGGCGCAACAGGTCAGGGGACACCGCGACCCGCGCATATAAAAATATATAAAGGCATAAAAAAAATGTAGTAAACTAATAATAATCAAAATACATGTTACATATTTCAGATGTTGGCCCAGGAAAAGCTGTAGAGGCCTAATTAGTTTAAAACATGTTTAAAATAAAATTGAATTTATTTGAATAATTAAGCTGAATTTTCCATAAACATAAAAAAGTAGTTTTTAATAAAATAATTATCATATAATAATTATCATAAAACAATTTTTAATAGATATATCCGTCTACTGAATTGTTTAATAAATATTTTTGTTAAAGAATTAAAACTGTGTTTTTTATTATGTTCTATGCATTTTAATATGAAATAATTTTTAATAAAATATTTGGCGTTTGACATTAACCCCATATATATATTTTTTAAATACGCCTTCATAAAGTCATAAACTAACAGGTGAAAATGTTTAAGGTAAGTACACAGAAAGAACATAATATATATCATCCCGGTTCATCCGGAAGTAGATAGTAAAAACAGCAAGTAATTTATTCTGAAGTTATTTGAAATTAGGTTTATATAATTATAATCTTAGAATATAAACAATCGAACTAACAGCTGTCATGCTAGTTAAACAGATTGTTAATAGATGGCGTCTTTCATTAGGAAGCATTACAGTGACTAGATAAAGACAGTGTGGCCATATGAAAGTGGCCGCCATGTTTTTCCTAAAACTAATGTCATCTGCTCAGAATTATAATGTAAAGATTAGTGTTATATCTCTTTGTAATTATAAGAGAAATTACCTCTTTGTTTTTTTTTATATAGGGAAAAACAAGCGATTTAATTGTTACAGTTTGATGTTTATATTGAAATTAAATAATAAACACTGTGTTTCTTCTTAAAAAGTGTATTCTGTTTTTTGTGCAAAAAATTTAACAAATATAATAGAAACAGATAAGAATTTAGGATAAACATGGCTGCCGGCCAATAGGAAACAAGACCTCACTTGGCCACACTGTCTCTATCTAGTCACTGTAGGAACCATATGAAGAATAATATAAAAGTTTTGTAATCAAATTTTGTAACGAAAACATGAATTTTAAGCTGTTTGTCTACTTTTCGTCAATAGCGGGGAACATAAGCTTGAATAATTAATTTTGATGAAGAATTAAGATATCGATTAGCGACAAAAAACACCTTTAAGAAATAATATTATACTAGCTGACCTGTGCGAAGCATTCGCATTCTAATTTACTTAAATCCCACTTAATTAAAGTACACACTGTATATTTAGTATCGTATAGTGCGTATTTAGTGCGAAGGTAAACAACAAGAAATAGGTGTATCCACAATGCTGTTTATAACCACGCTTACAATTAAGGGTCGGCTCTAGTAAAACAGAAAGCAACCTGCGACTCCAGCGTAGCGGAGGTAGGTTACACGGACATTGCTCATCCTAAATCCATTTAAAACCCGCAATTGTTCAAATAGCGTTTTTTTAAAAAATACCAAACTCTTGGGGACAAAATTCTACATCCGAATGGCTTGTTAATTTTTCGCTATAATTAATAGTTACAACGTAAAACAATATTTAAAATCACCCTATAGCGGCGGTAGGTTACACGGACATTGCTCAGCCTAAATCCATTTAAAACCCGCAATTGTTCAAATAGCGTTTAAAAAAAATACCAAACTCTTGGGGACAAAATTCTTCATGCGAATGGCTTGGTAGTTTTTCGCTATAACTAATAGCGACAACATAAAAAAATATTAAATATCTATGTTTTAAATTGTTAATAAATATTAAACAAAATGTTTTGGGTCTTTTCTGTTATATCCCCGCATTTACAAACTATTTTCTAAAACTATTTTCTATTCTCAAACTATTTTCTATAGAATGAGGATTAATCGGGAATATCCAAATAACTATTTATAACTACTCCATAACATATAAGGAAGGAAATTTCCAGTTTTTCTTGATATTGGATAAGGGTTATCGCAAACGCGTAACTTTACTATTCGACTCTAGCCTAATATTTTTGCAGACAACGACGTTGTTTTACATTTTACTGTTAAATGTTGAATACTGGTAAACATACTGTGACTAAATAGGTTAGGTTAGAACCTTTTAGGTATTTTTTTATTATTATTTTTGCATTTCTGTTGCCATAGCAAAATAGTTTATAAATGCGGGGATATAACAGAAAAGACCCAATGTTTTTATTAGTTTTTGAAAAGCCATTTGCATGCATATGGCCATAGCTTTAAAATGACATATCATTAATAATTATCCAATCAAAAATAAAGGAGAAATTTGGATTTTAATTTAAAATTGGTCTTATGGAGTTTCAGCCAACATGGCCGACAGCTAGAGCCGACCCTTAATTAAAAATAGCAATGTAGTGGCGTAACGGCAGCTCTCCAACTGGGTATTGTTATCATCAGTGTTGCCAACGCCAGGAAAATATCCCTACAACTTACTTGATCTTAAATCACTGTTACTTTCTTATTCTTTATTTCTTTTTTTTTTTGTATTTTTTCGTATAATTGTATTTTGTATATTTTCCGGTGTAGCGGTTAAGGAAAGCTTTAAAATGATGCCTCATTCATGTAATTTGATGATGTATTATGGAAGTTATGGCGTACCGACAAAAAAAATGGCCTTGAGAAATAATATATATGATAAGGATAATTTATTGTCTTTATTCAGTGAAATTATTTAAGACAGTTAATATCAAGACCAATAGGCCTACATCAAACTTCTTAGGAATTACCACCAGAAATCTACAGTTAGAACCACCTCTAACTTCACTTCAGGAGAAATAGGGTTGCTAAAAATTTGAATAGTTTTTTTTTTAATTTTTGGAGCAACCTCAGTAAGTAATTCTCCAAAGTCTGATTCAGTAATTAGAAAGAATTGTTAAACAAACCCCATCACCTAACAAGAGTTCTGTGAATGTTAAACTATCGTCGTCTTATTTTGTTTGGCTTTTTCATAATAATAAAAGCTGCTGCACGCCTGCAGGGGTTAGTTGATCCATCGCACAACCAAACAATCGGAGTAAACTCTGTGTCGGTAAATAATTTTATGACAATAAGGTCAGAAAATACAGGTGGAAATTTTCGCCGCTGATGTTGCCCTGTATCAGAGATTTTCGTCAGTCAACGAAATATACGAATCGGCCGATAATCGCCCAATGTATACTTACTTTTAGACACAACTAGCGAGTTGGCAACCAGATTCATAAGCTAAAGAGCAATCGTGAACGCTCCTGAATGCTGTGTGACCCTTATTAGCAGTGTCACCACCATGTGCATGGATAATTTCCTGCGTTGATCGTTAACTATATTCTAATTGAAATGTGAGAAGCGACAATGAGACTTTACTCAGATGTTCCTTGCAATTTGATCAAAGCATTAATAGCACCTGCGCGGAAATGGACAATACTATTATATATAAATAGTATCAATATTATGGCACAATCACGCAGTTGTTTATACTTACGCCATGAGTTAGGGAAATTCGTGTTAATATTCAAAACATTATAAAATATCAAGAGAGTAACTCTAATAACTGTTTACGAAAGTCTGAAACACGATCAACTTTACAATCATATGTGCTATATATATTTAATAATTTACACAAGCAAAAGGTTTTACATAAAATAGTTTCAAATAAATAAATTGACGTTTACAACGTTTCGCCGTGTAATGGTTTTCGTCTAATTCCCATTCTCGATCAGGTTAATAACGGATATCCTATGTTTTTATCTATCTACTTCACTGTACGTGTTTTATAATAAGGTGGTGCGTGCGAAGAAGATTAAGTAAGTACTAGTGGACCGGGCAATGCTTAGCTATTGCTTGATTTACCTAACCTAAAATTATATTCAGTTTTTGATCCAAATCAGTTGTTGATCAAAATCAGCTGTTGATCAAAATCAGCTGTTTTAAGCTTTTCATACGAACAGCTGTTTTTTGTGCCCCTGATAAAATCAAAAGAAATCTTTCTTCTTCTTCCTTAAGATTGACCTTCCATAAGATTAACATGGCAACTTTGAGGGCCACTAGGGCGAAGCCCTTAACATACATTGAGCTCATTTTAAGGGAAGCACAACTTCAGAGTGAGCTCTGTAAAATGACACCAAAAACATCAAAATCGGTTAAAAACTCTAGGAGGAGTTCTACTCACAAAATAACGCCTAGCAAATTAATTATGTAATAGATAGATACGTACGCTTACTGTTTGTTATTAACCCAGCCTGGGACCGTTGGTTACTGTTATTAACCTGAAATGAACTTTACTTATAAGGGCCTAAAGAAATCATAGTAAATTATTGAACTAACTGTATACAGTTTGCAGAGATGACATTGATTTTGTCTCAACGTAAAGTAATAACTAATTTAATTCAACGCAAGATCCTTTGAGATTAGGCCTATTGCTTATTATTTAACGAAGGCCTAACAATTATTATTATTAAGTTTTAAATTAAATGGTAACATAACGTAATTTTATAACAACAACTTATTTAATAATAAAGACAGATTTTTTGAAAATAAAAATCTTTGGTTTAGAAAATTAGTGATTGGAGTAGGTCTAACAAGTGAAATGATATAAATTTACACTCCTGCCACTCTTCCCTTTGAAAAGCCTATTGTTTTTTTGTTGGTATTTCGGTCTCAGATATGTTAAACTGAGATTGTTGGTCTCAGGCCTGTTTAAAGTATTTAAAACCGATCTTAATTTCTTTACCTTGAAGAAAACTCCCGAGTGTGCCGTATGATTTCAATACGAAAGGTCTGACTAAAGCCGCAAAATCGTTGAAACATGCATTCGTAATAACGTGTTTCGGATTCTATTTATAAATTAATAATCTGGGAAACTACTTTAAGTTATAAAGAAGGCTTTATATTTTTTACGTGTTACCTTAAAATATGGAAATTATTGCTTAAAACACCCAAAAAAAGCGTTGAAAGTAATCGATTTTTACTCAGTTAAACTGTTGATTAAAATGAGTTGCTGTCGATTTCTTGTAATTATCGATACTTATAAAAGCCAAATACCATTGATTCATTGACTCATCACAGTTTCTCCAAAACCACGAGGCCTACAAACATGAAATTTGGCACTCATACTCTTTATAGGCTCTAGACGCGCAATAAGAAAGGGTTTCCGAAAATTCGAAATTTTAGGGGGGGGGGGGCCTTTTGGGGTTCAAAGTTACTAAATCACGATTTCTCAAAATCTATCAAACTGATTGGAATGAAATTTGGTATGTAGCTTCCTCTAGGGCCATAGATGATCGCTAAGAAAGGGTTTCATAAAATTCGAAATTTTAGGGGGGTTTGGGGGGTCAAAGTTACAAAATCACGATTTCTCTAAAACCATCGAACGGATTGGAATGAATTTGGTATGTAGCTTCCTCTAGGGCCCTAGGTACTCAATAAGAAAGAGTTAAAAAAAAAAATCGAAATTTTAGGGGAGGTTTGGGGGAGGGGGGTCAAAGTTACTAAAAATCCCCATAAGAAATACATAGTGTAATATATTTATTGATATAATATATTTTTTGTTAATATACATTTAACTTTGATTTGTCTATCCGTGCAAAGCAGGGTCGGGCCAGCTAGTGAGATATAAGACAAAAGCACAAAGCCTTTAAGAAAAATTTAAGATGTTTCACAACTTTTTAGGTTGAAAAACGGCGTCCGAAACACGATAGTACGAAGTGCATATTTTTGATGTTTTACGCAAGGTGTAGAAGACCCTTAAAGTTTCCTTTCTCGAAACAAAATTATTATGTAAATATATTTTAGGCCAAATAAAGGTAATTTTGTTTCCTTAACTTTGAGCGAACTTTTATTCTAGAACATCAAGATCTGTCATACTGAGTAAAAGTTTCAATCGTCCTATTTTTAGAACTGACTTTTTGATGTAAATACATTTTTATTGAAACTTGGTTTATCAAATTTCTAGGTTATCCAAACGAAAGTTAAAAATACTGTCATTGAGTTACCAAGTCTAGATTTATAATATGAAATTCACATATAAATTTGCGCAACTCAGTAAGGATAACTTTCTTCTACCCCTTTCCTCCACTGGACCTAACTGCAGTATAATACAATACACTAATTTGGCATTAAGTAACTCACTGGCCGGGATAAATGACAATTTCAAGTTTACAAACTAATGGCTTTTATGATTAATTGCTAGGGATGAATTTCAAATAAACTCCAACTTTGAGGAAATTTATGGTTGACAAAATATGCAATTAATAAAGACCAAATTCTAAAATTGTGCTTATTTTACATTCGACTTATAGGAAACGTAAATGCTTTTATAATATGTATGACAACCAAGGCCGTAGCCAGAAGGGGGGGGGGGGGGGGGGGGGCGAAATCCCGTAGTAAAAATTAATTCTAGGTTTAAAAAGTGCAAATTAAATTATAAAAGAGACAACACAACAGAGGATCCAGCAACTTATTTTATATCATTGTGCATTGCATGCATACTGATAATTAGATTTACTTGATTAAACTACAACGTACAAGGCACATGGATGCAGTAGGTTACAGCCTTACTCACTGTGAGCTTGATCTGATCTATAAAATAAGGAAACTATGAAGGTTCAACAAAAATACTTCACTTTAACAAAACACGCAATGCATTGTGTATTGAAAATACTCCCAATACGGGGGTTAGTATAAAAAATACTATCGATTTTGTTTATAGATTAATTTATTATCATCCTAATAAATCGTCCTTCAAAATGGTACATAATAGTTGGTGGTAAAAAATTGTTTACTGTGCAAAAGTCGTTGCACTTTTTCTTAACCTTGCAATGCTTTTAACACACAACATATGGCATACCGATATAAATGCATTACGTCATAACATACAACTCCTATACTGTCCATAATTTTAGGAAATGACGTACATTTTCTCAATAATAACTTTATTTTGTAAATCATTTAAATGGTTTTCATTAGCGAATTTCCATAGGAAAAATGAGCTATTGCAGTGGCCCTTATGGTGAGACCCAAAGTCGGGAGTAGCAAATGAGCATCGATCATGGTCCCCAGAACACGTTTTGGGGTGTCATTAAAATGCATATATATATATATATATATATAGATATACAGTATATATATTTATATATATCTATATATGAGTTCGCACTCTAGCGGCCGCATTTTAAGTCCGATTTGGTTCAAATTTGGTACACATGTTGGGTGTCTACGTCGCTCGGACGAGTTCGTCAGCCAAAAAAATCCAACAACCGGAAATACGTTTTTTGACAGGAAGTAACTATTTTTTGAGATTTTTACTATGTGAATGAGTTTTTTTTTTGAGTTTTTTCTACATATATAAATTTAAGATATTATTTTGTTTTTTACGCGACCTTATAGCTCGCTTGGTTCCCCCAAAATCGACCAAAACGTAAAATACCATAAAAGTACCCGGTTCGAAGGTAAGTGGTGCAAACTCGCGAGACCACTAGGCGCAAACAAATTCTGCTAATAAATTGCGTACACACAGACAGCTGTTCAACGCCTTCTTGAGTAGACTATTTCCTAAATTGTTGGTTGAAACCCTAAAACATAGGCATATAAACTTAATTTTGGAAATTTGCTCAACTCACGTCAGCGGTCCAGCTGCGTGGTCGAATTATTTATTTACTACTGGACCAGGCAATGCTTCGCTATTGCTTCATTTGATTTTAAGGGTAGTTATCCCATTTCATTCCTTTTACTTAGTAATGTTTTTTTTTTTTTATATCAATTAAATAATTTTAGCTCATGGTTTGTAGGAATTTAGTGCAATGTTTTAATAGTTTAGGGGTAGGTATCCCTTTTAAATATATTTGGTTGTAGTGACTATATTCTCTAAACATTTTGCTACATGTGTAAATTGTGAAATTATAGTCAAATTAGTTGTGTAGTTTTTTGAGAATAGGCCTACAGAAAAAATTATTGTATGGACTATTATTTAGTTTTAAGGGTAGTTGTTCAATTTCATCCCTTTGAATTAAGTATTAAAATTGCAAATAGTTTTGCATGTCCCTTAAAAATAATATTACATAATTAATTTTAGCTTTGTAGCTTGTAAGTGCTGTAGTTAGTTTAATTTATATTTATTGTATAGGAGTAGCAACCCTCTTATATGGAAAAAGGGTGAACATTTTTGTGAAATTGGGCCAATAGTTTTAGAATCTTTAGAGGACAAAGAAACAAAGGAGCAGGGAAACAAAGAAACAAACATTTATTTTTATATAAATAGAGATTTGAGTTTAAACCTAACTTCCAACTCGTCCATTAGAACATATGTTACCGGCAAAGTACGAAATCCAGGCATTATATAGAATGCCTAGACATTCTATGCAATGACTAGCGGTTTTGGGCAAAGTGTGAAATGGAATAAAAATTACATTAATTTCAGCACTTTGCCTAGGCATTGTATATAGTGACTAGGCATTTTATAGAATGCCTAAAGGGTCAGTGGGCAAAGTATGAAATAGGGAAATATTGTTCAGAAAATTGTTTATTATACAATATCAATGTTGTTTATTATACAAAATCAAAGAAATATTCAAATTATGAGTTGAAAATGTTACATTTTATAAAAAATTAAATAATTAAATAAAAAAAATTAATTTACTTGTTACTTGTTACAGCAGGGAAGATCGCTATGACACTTTGAATTGCACTGTCTATTGTTTTTCACACAAGCACATTTTTTTGTTTGGCATTTTGTTTTACAGGTGCATTTTACAAAACCTGAGGGGAAGAGCCCGGAGGTTAGGCGTGGGGTTAGGGCCGGGAGGGGCGGGGAGAGGGCCGGGAGGGGCGGGGAAGTAAACATGTTGAGACTTGAAACAGTGTTTTCATACTTTGCCTGATGCGCCTGCGGGCATTGTATAGAATGACTAGGCAAGGTATATAATGCGCGATATTTCATACTTTACCTGCCCCGGTTTAGGCATTGTATATAATGCCTAGTCATTCTATATAATGCCTGACTTCGTACTTTGCCGGTAACATATATAATATATACATATATACTGTAGTAAAAGTAAGGACAAATCCCATATCGGAGAAAAGATAGACATATCACGTCAGTTTGAAAACAAGCCAACCACAGTTTGCTTTACTTCAGCCCTCCTTCCCTCTAACCACAGATATGAAAAGCTACAAAGTCTTTAGTCGAGATTCAACCCAGGTCGGTTTTTTTAAAGAATTTTGTGATACATAGTTTCAAGTGGTATTTACGAAAACATTGTATACGTTTAGGAGGAATTGTTTGCCTTAATAAATTGTATGATTATCCTTTTTAGTAAATGAGCAGAACTCGCCTTTTCTCCATCCAGACTTTTGTAACAGCCCCTTCCGATAATCATATATGAAGCCGCCTCATCATCGACGTGCTGTTTTTTTTAGTACGAGGTATTCACAGAAATAAGATTTCCAAATCAACATTCCTGCAGTACTCGGCTTGGTGATGCATTGTAATTACATTGCAAGGGTAACGAGAGCTAACGAAGCACAAATTGCCATTAGTTCCCCTCATCTCCCGCAAAGAGCTCTGTATGTCGTATTAAAGTTTCATAATAGTAATAGTTTTGATTGCATTCTAATTTGGGAAAACACTTTCGGAATGCTAACAAGACGAAATTCGATCTCTTCACTGTCATTGAAGAGTCATACGTTTAGAGCTTATATTAAGGCTAGGCGCATATTGCGTCGCGTGTGATATGCATGACTTGATCGCGCCACAGGCGTCGCGTTGGGGAACACATATTGCAAAGCAGTTGTTCCCAACTCTCGTCCAGTAGACACTTGCATTTTACTTATAGCTTTATTTTTTAGAATGTTTTAAAATTAATAATTCACGAATAAAACTATGTTTATTAGATCTAACATAATTTAAAATGACTTCAGAATTACCGGGTGCTGTTTTTACTAACTACTTCAGAATGAACTAACGTATTTTCCAATTCACAGACGTGAATGAAATAATACATATTATGTTCTTTCTATGTATATAACTTAACAATTTTCACTTGTTAGTTTATGATTTTACTAAGACATACTTTTTTGAATTTTTGCGGGGTTAATTTCAAACGCCAAAGATTTGATTTATAATTATTTCATAATAAAATTTAGAGAACATATAAAACATACTTGATAGAATAAACTTAGAACACAAAATCTTACAACTAATACGTTTATTAACTCAAACGCGTTTCAACGACAAAGTCGCCATCTTCAGTGATGCACTAGCTACAATAGTCAAAGTATAACTCAAAGTCGAAGTATAAGTATGACAAAGTATAATAGTAGTTATACTTTGACTATTGTAGCTCGAGCATCACTTTGTCGTTGAAACGCGTTTGAGTTAATAAACGTATTAGTTCTGAGATTTTGTGTTCTAAGTTTATTCTATCAAGTATATCATCTCACAAGTCAAGCTCAATATTTATTTATATAAAACGCAGTTTTAATTCATTAATACAAAAAATATTTTACTAAACAATTCAGAGAACATATTTATAAATTTTGTTTTAATGTTTACTGAAAATTCAGCTTTATTATTCAAATAAATGGAATTTTATTATAAAACATTTTTTAAACTAACTAGGCCAACATCTGAAAAATTGTATAATGGAAAATGCGCAACTGGACACCAAAACTTCGAGTAGAGTAATGAACGCATGCAACGAGTGTCACTGCCACTGTGCCAAGTGTCTCGTGCCACGCTAGTCGCGCTGCGTATCGTCGCGTTACCAATATACTTTAATCCATTCATTCACGTATGTTACAAAAAGTTGCCCTGTGCCACGTCACATGATACGCGTCCCAATATGCGCCTGTCCTAAGATTTAGGATAAAGAAAGCACAAACACTTTGTTATATTGCCCCAGTACAAATAGATTTCATTAAAAATAATCATTTTGATTGTTAACTGCTGCGTGTAAGTTAATTTTGTTATATAGTTTTTAGTGTTGGTGATATGGTTCATTCCTTCAGAATAACAAAGTACTAAATAATGAGAAAAAACAACACATGTTCGCTTTTAGAGTTTAGATTCCCTGTGTTCAGTTAATAGAACCTGTGCCGCACTTCCTATAATCAGCCGCATCCCTCAATCCTAAAATAATTCAAAATTCAAGTTTTATATTTTACAAGGGGAAACCCCTGCGTGCTTCGCACGCCAACCCAGTTGGAACCTCTTCTATACACATAATCATGTTTTGTTTTCTCTATAATAAAGGTGTAGGATTAATAATAACCCCAAAGCTAAGATGGTAAATAATTTTAAATGTTCAAATCAAATTATTTTGTTATTTATTTTATATTTAAATAAGCTTAGCTTGTTCTAGTCTATACTAATATTATAAAGAGGTCAAATTTGTATGTTTGTTTGTATTTAGGGGTAATCTCTGGAACTACTGAACCGATAGAAAAAATAGTTTTACTTACTAATAAAAAGCTACACTATCCCTGAGTAATATAGGCTATAATTCATTTTAATAAAAACATTTTTATTTCAATATTTGTAAATTTAGTTGGAAAAATCTTAGGTTAGGCCTAGACTGATGAACCAACACATGTTTTTAAATTTATTACCACAGCAACCAATTGAATAAAATAAAACCGCAGTTTGCTCCAATATTTCCAGAATAAAAATCTCAAATTTCATAACCACCCCATTTGCTAATTTTAAAATATACTAATTTTTAGTATTCAAAGAAGTATTTTTAAACTTTTAACATACTACCTACCAGTAATGATAATATGAACAAAATTGCACAAAACAGTTTGTGTTACGGCAAGCTTGGTTGAAGGAAGACCTCTCAGATTATGCTTCATATCTGGGGTTCAATGATATGAAACAATTTTCCCTGACTTTTTTCTAGTTCCTTTACTTTTTCTGACTAATTATCGTTTCCCTGGCTTTCCCTAACCTCCCGTGACGGAAGGAACCCTGTTTTGGGTTTTAATATTTTTACGAAATTTTATTGAAAGACTTCAACCAGAATCATTCACAATACGTTCTTCAAATTCATAATCTCTGCGCAGAATTTTGCTACTAACTCTTTGTCATATACGTGGTGTTGTTTTATAAACCACATATGCACAGATTTGCTGAGATAAACTAGTGTTCATTTTTGTTTTGAGGTTATGCAGCTACAAATTGTACAAACGGTTTTTTTTACAGTAGCCTGTCAGTATTTAAGTAATAGATTTGTTCCTTAATATGTCACTCGTCTCGCTGAATCTCTGACATAAATGTTCTAGTTTCGTGATGTTTTAAACTATTTAATGACTTTTCTAGTGTAAGATTTATCGACAAAAGTCCGAAATCATAGCATAAATTTACAAGTGAGTCACAAGACGGAGGAATTACATAATATATAAATAAACGGTACCAGATAACTGCCACATACTTTCTCCCAGTTGAAACTTTATACCTTCCCAAGAGTAGCATAGGAGATGGTTATTTAGAATTGCAAAAGTAGGAAAATGTTACCATGGAAAATATTAGATGCATGTAACACACATCCATATTATATTATTATACTAGCTAGCCCGATCCGGCTTTGCACGGATAGACAAATCAAAGTTAAATGTATATTAAGAAAAATATATTATATCAATGAATATAAATTACACTATGTATTTCTTATGAGGAGTTTTAGTAACTTACTCCCCCCCAAACCTCCCCTAAAATTTATATTTTTTAAAACCCTTTCTTAGCGAGCACCTAGGGCCCTAGATGAAGCTACATACCAAATTTCATTCCAATCCGTTCGGTGGTTTTGGAGAAATCGTAATTTAGTAACTTTGACCCCCCCCCAAAACCTCCTTAAAATTTCGAATATTTTGAAACCCTTTCTTATCAGCACCTACGGCCCTAGAGGAAGCTACATATCAAATTTAATTCCAATCCGTTCAGTAGTTTTAGAGAAATCGTGATTTAGTAACATTGACCCCGAAACCCACCCTAAGATTTCGAATTTTTTGAAACCGTTTCTTATCAGTATCTACGGCCCTAGAGGAAGTTACATACCAAATCTTATTCCAATCCGTTTAGTAGTTTTAGAGAAATCGTGATTTAGTAACTTTTAACACCCCCCCCTCCAACCGCCCTAAAATTTCAATTTTTTTGAAAACCTTTTTTAGTGAGCCCCTATGGCCCTAGAGAAAGCTACATACCAAATTTTATTCCAATCCGTTCAGAAGTTTGAGAGAAATCGTGATTTAGTAACTTTGACCCCCAAAACCCCCTAAAATTTTGAATTTTTAAAAAACCCCTCTAAGTGAGCCATTATAGCCCTAGAGGAAGCTACATACCAATTTTTTTTCCAATCCGTTC
>JAGFPH010008317.1:5776-17099 GCA_018207615.1 Philaenus spumarius
GTACAATTTTGAGGTTATATTTTCCCAACTGGGTTAAAATGTTATAATACTTTTTAGAAGAAATTTGTAAATACAAAAATTGAAGTTTAAAACATTTTCTTTCCAATGGTTTTTGTTTTATTGAAATTTGATAATATTTAGTGGGTGAAATATTCGATACAAATTGTGTTGTCTGACACTACTCAATTGAGCAGTCTGCCACTTTGACGACTAAACAAAAATATAATAACCCAAAGGGGGGGCTGCAGCCCCCCACCTGGATCCGCCAATGGTATAATATAGCCTACAATATCAATTCTGTAGTACAAGTGAGATAATTTGAATTCTGTTTTGTGGTGTAGAGGAAACCATTTGATTGAATACAGAAAACATTTAACATATTAATTTTTTTTCATACAAACCCTTGCATTTTTGTTTTTGTGGTTTTATAAACTGAATTAAAAAAAAAAAAAAAAATACCAAGATTCACTTTAAATTTTAAGTACTTATGAAAAATTGCTAATCAACTTAATTTGTTCCAGGAAATCCTTATCCACCTTTAGCGACCACTACCCACAATAACAGGAATTTAATACACAATGTGTTGTTTGATGAAGCTAAGAAAGAATATAGAATGGAAAAATATTCAGAACTAGCGGAAAAATTGACAGCATCAAAATCTCAAGAGAACGCGAGTGATGATGTTGGAGAAAAGAGTACCGAAGAAGAAACTTCAACAAAAACTGTCACATAATAGCAATATCGTAGATTTAAAAACTGTATAATCTTCTTCTATTATAGGTTACAATAAATAGTAGTTTTTATTATTGTTTAACCTTCACAATAATTTTCTATTAACACTTTAACTGCAATGTGTATCCAATAATTTTTGCTCTAGTTTTGTATACATACAGAAAGACATTTTGTAAAAACAACTTTTTTTGACTCAGGGGGTCCCAAAACGGATATTTCCACAAAAATCTCAACATCGATTTTTTTTGCGATCACTATACTTTCTCTATAATATAGTATAGTGAGAAAGTAAACTCATGGTAAAAAAAAAAACCGGTATCAGATAAGTGCCACATACTTTCTCCCAGTTGAAACTTTATACCTTACCAAGAGTAGCATAGGAGGTGGTTATTTAGAATTGCAAAAGTAGGAAAATGTTACCATGGAAAATATTAGATGCATGTAACACACATCCATATTATATTATTATTTAAAATATTCGATCGATTTTGAACAAATTTGCACGGAACATGGCAATTAGGCCTGTATAGATGCACGAAAAAGGTTTTGAAAAACAACCCTCTTTTTGGCCCAAAACCCCAAAAATCAGTTATTATTATTAAAGATGAGGTTTTTTGCACGTGGTAGGGTACATTAAGGGCTACAAATAAGCCAAATTTTATCAAAATCATAAGAGAAGTTTTTGAGAAATTTTGATTTTTCTCGTTTTTGGCCATTTTGGGGGGTTGAAACCCCTTAAAAATCAAAAACTTGAAAAAATGTAAAAAACGCCTGGAGATCTATATGCACTACCGCTTGGATAGGACTCCCAGACAGAACTGACTAGATATATCTCATCAATTTACAAGCTAACATTTTGTGGTTTACGATCCCCTCTCTAAGTGACATAATATCATACTCATCTATATGTCCTTATGAGGATATAATTCAAGATCTCTGTTCTCATTGGTTCTACATTAAGAGCTATGGAAATTTTCCAGTGAGTGTTTATATGGCGCAAGTGAATAAGGTGTTTACAGTTTATAAGCGTTTTAATACTAAGTTAAGAACTTGACCTCAGGTATATTTCAAAGTTTGCTAACGAGCTGTCGTATCATCTACGTCTACCAAACCAGTAACCTTTTTGAGAATCTACCATCCTAAATTTTTGTAACGCTCAGCTCACGGGTAGAGCATAACGTGGTATTTTTTTCAAGAACGTTATCTGATAGTGAGCAAAGACATTCCTTTATGAAAAAGAAGCCTATGCGATTGTAAAAGCTGTTTGAAAATGGTTCCAATCCTTTTCTGGTCGTCATTTTACAGTTTTACCTGATCAGCTGTCTGAAGGTTAATGTTCGATGTCAATCATTCAGGAAAGATAAATAATGTTAAAATTATCAGATAGAAATTGGAATTATCTTGTTTTAAGTTTGATATCATCTATTGAACCTTGAGCCGGGAAAAATAATATGGCTGAAGTCTTATCTCGTATGATCTCTCCCAAAACAGCTGTGTTGATAAACCACATATAGAAGCTTTCTGAATTATATTGGTTTGACTGTTTGGTGAACAAAAAGTTAGAGTTAAATAATGCCCAGAAAATCCAGGTCACAATCGGAAGCGTAGCCAGGATTTTGAAATGGGGAGGGTTTTCCGGAGATTTTGGGGCCCTTCCAGGGGGTCTGAGGGGTATGGAATTTTGGGATCTTTGATGTTAAAAACGTGACTTGAGGCTCAAAAACAGTAATTTTGTACGAGTATTTATTAAAATAAAGAATATAAATTGGGTAAAGTAAAAGCTTAAATTTAATAAATCTTGCTTTTACGAATCTTTTGCTTATGAACTTAGAACCATTTTTCATATATTGTTAGTTCATTAATTAGTTGTAAATAAATTTTAATGTATAAAATAAAAAAATACTTATTTTATAGTGTCAATTTAACAAGGAATAGTGGTTTGAAATTAATATTACAATGTCTGTTTCACTATCAGCGTTTATTTTCATTGCATAATAACAGATACATTTTTACAAGTTACAACCACCTGTCCTACAAAAGCTACAAAACAAAGTCCATTCTATGTGGCTTTGAAGAAATAACTCATCCAGCACATCGTTTGTTGCGATACAAATCTCACGATGGACGTTGAGCAAAGCCAGGCCATTTAAACGCGTCTCATTTGTTGTATTTCTGAGGTAGGATTTTAGTTTTCTTAACATTGAAAAAGACCTTTCACTTGTAGCAGTTGTTACTGGCAGCGTGGCAAATATTTTCAGTAATGTGTGAACTGCTGGTAGAGTAGTTATACTTAGCGCTTCAACAGCACTCTTTGGGTATTTCTTCTGTTGATTGATATAACTATACCATACCGAAATTTCACCTATTGCGGTATCCTCACTGCAACCAACATCCGTGGCATAATCGGCAACAAGTTGTTTCACTTCCTTCTCGTCCTCTTCGGATAATGTGAATTTGTCTTTTGTTGGCAAGAGGCATTGAAAAGATTTTAAAATGCCTATGTGGTCAATGAAACGCGATTGCAGTTGTATGAATCCATCCAAGAATGGTATGAATAACGGCTATTCTGTTACTTGTTTTTGGAGCTTCTTTTACAGGCTCAAGGAGGGGGGTTGTAACCCGGACCCCCCCCTCCACGCCACTGGTCACAATCAGTGAGAAAATCAAGATGATATACGACGAAGTGAACTTGATCGGAAATGTAGGTTGAACTTGTAAAAAATCAATAGTTTTAAAATACTCGTCAAAATACATGAGCGGGATAGTTTTTCTAAAGCATGTTTTAATAATATCTCTTTAATTTAAAAAAGTTGTATAGTTTGAAATGAGTCCTTTCAAGCAATATCTTTCTCAAACAGGTAAACAAATATGTTTTTCGATACCTGTTCCATTTTACAAAAATACTGCAAGCGAAGCCTATATGCTTCTCATGCCAAACCAATTACTACCTCTACACACTTTGAACTTTAAGAGTAATAGCTTACACTTTACAGAGAATAAAGTAACCGTAATGCAGTTAAGTAATATATTTATCTGTAAGGTTTGCATTTACAGTATTGGTCTTCACACACTGTTGTACATTTTGCAGTTTTTATTAAATGCATGTTATGTAAATTGCACAAGAAAAATACTTTAAAAAGTACATAACTATGTAATGCCAACATAATTAATTCACTTGCATAACTAAAGGCAGTGACGGGTTACAAGCTCAGCGGCTCCTACGCAGTTATCAGTTCGACTAAAATAGGAAAAAAACTGGGCTGATGAAATTTGTGTATACATTTAAGCTACCGTATGACAATAATAAAATTGGTAAAATATCCTTTTAACCCCTATAACTGGTAAACATAATGGCAGGGCCGCTTTTCCGAATAGGCACGCTAGGCACGTGCCTAGGGGCGCAAAGGATTTGGGGCGCCAAATTTTGAATACGAAAAAAATAAAGAAGGCGGAAAATGATGCCGTAAGGTAACTGATAATTTATGAAGAAGAATGTTTAGGCCATGAAACTCCTTAAGGCTGCCGGTTGCCAGTCCGGGACACGGCGGGTCCATAGGTGGTGGATAATGGTAAGACTCTCTGACTCTCCAACAAAATCAAAAGAATAGTAATGATAAGAGCCAACGGAAAGAGAGTTAAGGGAAATTCTCTCCCGAACCAAAACTGGCAAATCAAGAACTCAAAAAGAAATGCTCTGCTGGGTTTTTTGGACCCCCTATTATTTGATTAGTATTCCATACCTCCCAGACCCTCCCCCTCAACCCCCCTCCCCCCGTATAAATCAGGTATGAGGGGCGCAATTGTTTGAAGTGCCTAGGGCGTTAGTGAGGTTAAAAACGGCCCTGCATAATGGTGGACCTTAGGAATTTCCATAGGAAAGATGAGCTATTGCAGTGACTCTTAAGGTGAGACTTAAGGTCGGGAATAGTAAATGAGCACCGATCATGTTCCCTAGAACACATTTTGGGGTATGATTAAAAATGTTACGTATATATGTATTCGCACTCTAACGGGCGAATTTTAAGTCTGATTTGTTTCAAATTTGGTACGCACGTTGGTTGTCTAAGTTGCTCGGATGAGTTCGTTACCCAAAAAATCCGGAAGCATGTTTTTTGACCAGAAGTAATTGTTTTTTGAGATTTTTCATTCTAGAATAAAACTTTTTAGGGGTTTTTATCTGTAAAAATAAATGTAGAATATTATACTGCACATTTTGTTTTTTAGAAGACCGGATAGCTCGCTTGGTTCCCCCAAAATAGATCAGAACGTAAAATACCATAAAAGTACCCGGTTCAAATCCACATGAGAGATTTTACTACGCGGAAAAACTCTGATCGAAGCGAAGCAGTCCATAAGCCGAGGCCGCTAAGTCGAGGTACAAACTTGCAAAGGAGTTCTTCTGCTGCGCGTGGAACGAAGCAGCGTATGAGCCAAAGCTGGAGACTTAGGTGTAAACAAATTAACAGGGCCGTATTTCTAAATAGGCTGAGCAGGCTGCAGAGCGGCAAACTTTTAGGGGCGGCAATTAGGATTTTTTTAACTGAAAATAAATCCTTTTGCTTTTATTTAACAGCAGAAAATATTTATATGTGGCTTAAATGTATAGCTTACGAAAATATGTTACTTGAAAATTTGTTTTACCGTTCCTACTTTCTATGAACTAATATAAATTAACAGCATGCAATCTTGTTTTGAGTTTTGTAGTCTGATTTGATCTGTGGAATTAGCTATGGATAGAACAATATACTACGAAAAATACAAAAAGGAAAGTTTGGCCTGACGAAGATCAAAGTGGAGAAATGAACTTTGCCAGAAGGGGCGACCTAAGAATAAATACATTTCTATTGATAACAGAATCTTTAACTGGTGTGTTCAAGAAGATATGAATCGTCTATAACAAGTTTCAAGACAGGTTTTACTTCTTCAGTTGTATGAAAACAAGAAAGGATGAGGAAGGAAAACGGCAAATAATCTCTACCACACTTTTACACACGACTTGGATTCTGATTTCCTTGAAGTGTGCTTCCATTTCCAAAACTAAGTACTGTGTTGCAGGTGCAGGGATTGAGCACCCAGCAGACAAATCCTTCCATAGAAGATGTGTACGTGAATTTGAACATCGCACTAAGAATAAGCCTGTGCATAGGCCTACCTACCTGCTACAAATTGTGCTGGAGAACGTAGTTTTTCCCGCCTCAGAATAGTTACAAAACTACCTAGGCCTATGAACCAGCATTTCTGAAGGAAGGTTGAACTCACTTTCTTTACTGTTTATTGAATCAAAAACTACGAAAACTCTTTCGAATGAGGGCATTATAAATGAGCTTGCTCTTAAAAAATCCCGCAAAAAAGTGACGTAAATTTGAACACGAATGAAGGTGCAAAATGTAGCCTATAACTTAATAATTAATATGTGGGTTGTTTAATTTATTTGTATATAAAACTTTGTATTGGTGGCTATACTTTATTTTCAATAGGAATAATAAACCAATAATTAACTTCATTTTATGTAACCTAACTTAGGCATAAACTTCATTATTTTTATCCAGTAAAAGTTGAATTGAATATAGTAGGCTACCGTCAACTGGGGTAACTTTGGCCCAACTTTCCCAGTTTTTTGTGAAACAAACCAGTTTTTACCAATCTATTTGTGATGAAGATTGTGTTTTAAGTTTTTCCAGTTATTATTCGATTATGTGCCACAAATTTAAGCATTAGTATAAGTCCCTAATAATTTTCCTAACCTAGATAAAAAATTTTTAAAAATTGGGACAAAGTTACCTGGGATTGGGGTAACTTTGTCCCATCCATTAAAACCTTTGAAATTTAGTACCATATCATAAGTGGAGTAAAGTTACCCTATACAAGATTCTTTTCAAGTATTCAGTTTTCAAGTTTATTAGATTTTTACTTTTAAACTTTATGATTTGGACAAAAAAGTGGAAAAGGAAAACAAACTGCTAAGAAAACCACACTTTATTGTTACAAAACGAAGTAAAAATCACACTTTATTGTTACAAAAGGAAGTAAAAATATTTCAAGTTATTCCACGAAATTGTCTAGTTCTGGGACTGTGAACTGGTTCCTCTTTGATGCTATTTTAGGAGGATTTATTTTTTCCCAAACGTCATCCCAGTCATAGGCCATGCGGTCTTGCTTCTCAGGCCAGCGCCAGAATTTTATTTTCTTCTCCATGCACTCAACTACTGGGCCATGATCAAAAATGCTTACTATTTTGCCAGGGTACTTTTGACCATTGTAGATCACAATTACAAAGTTATCAACGGCAAAATCTTCTGCTTTCCATTTTTGTTTTTTTGTTTCAGCAGTAGGTTCGGCTTTCTTAGATTCTTCCTGAAGGTCTTCTAGGTCTGAAAATGATTCACTCACTCCATCTGACTCTAATACCATTTCCACATCGTCTTCATCCGAAGAAGAATTGTAAGTCTGTTTATGCTTCTTCTTGGGAACTTTTTCTTTCTCAGATTTTGACGAAGTCTGCTTTGACGAAGAGGGTTTATTGGTTGCTTCTAAGATACCGGTAGCTTCTTCTACATCCTTAACCGAAACACTCTTTCCTGCGGGCACTTGCAGCTTCTTCTTTCTCTTTTTGGGGCCATCTTTCGTCAAGTATTCAGCTCTCTTTTTCTCCAGTTGCTCAAGAAAGGCTTCTCCTATTACTGTGTTGTCAACCGGTTGGTTTTCTGGCAGCCTGTCTAGTAGTTTCTGTTTGTTAAAAGGATGGATTCCACACTTTTCAAATCCAGCCATCAGGTTTCTTTCTTGATTTTCTGCCAAACTAGCCATTAACTCTTTTAATAGAGTCGGAAATGCGTCCTTTGGAATGGTTGTGAACTTAGAGCCAGAAGCGGACTCTTTCCATTTGCTTAAGATTGCTCGCCATGACTTTTTCATGGGGGAAAAGAAGGCCACATCTAGAGGTTGTGTAAGATGGGTGGAGTTCGGTGGTAAGCAGACAAATTTAACATTGTTTTCTTCACAAAGCCTAAGTACGTTTAAACTAATGTGTGAAGACAAGTTATCCCCGATAATAACTTTTGGCCCATTTTGAGTTCTCACATGAGGTAAGAACAACGACTCAAACCAATCTTCAAAACATATAGCGTCAAACCAGCCACTTTTAGAACGATTATAACGAGCCCCTGCTGGTCCATTCTCAGTCCAAGTTGTCCACATGTTATCTGCCTTGTACACTACATAGGGGGGGGAGAAGAGTCCCTGCAGCATTTCCAGAAAACATGAGAGAGGTTGCACTTTTACTATGATTGCATATGTTTTCCACATATTTAGCTCCCCTCTTACAAATTACCTTTTTGTTTCCAGGGTCATCTGAAAGATTTGTTTCATCGTAGTTCCAAATATGAGTGGCAGGAACGTTTTCGATAACTTCTTTCAGGTTTTCCATGTAATTTTCAATATCTTTAGCACCAACTTCAGCTCTTACTTTTTTTATGTTAGAGCTGAGACGACTTGTCAGCTTCTCATGTCTTTTCAAAAACGATTTGGTCCATTCGTAGCCAGGGAGGTTGTTTTGAAACCTATCTATCTTGACACCTTTCTTATCTAAATAGCATTTTACTGCATATCTGAAATCAGTCTCAACAACTGGAAATCCATAGTCAGATAGTGTTATCAAGTGCTTTTCAAAAGCCAGCTCTTCTTCATCGCTAAATGTTCTTGCTCGACCAACTGTATTCATATGCCTGCCTTTCAATTTATTCTTAATGGTAGAACGAGGAATGCCATACCTTGTTTCTGCAGCTCTTTGTGTTAACTCACCTGATCGTATGGCCTCAAGACATTCATCCAATATTTCTGGTTTGTAGTTACCGTAATTTCTAGTCCCTAGTGGTTTTATCCGGTTTCTTGGCATTTTCCCTGCAACAAAACACACAATTGTTATTATATACAGTTTAACAGGGATATACTGCAATGATTTAGCATCTTAAATGGATAAATAACAGCAAAAAAATTTTCTGTCACAAATAAACAAAAAAAATATACCTTGGGGTAACTTTGGCCCAGCCACCATGTTGGGCCAAAGTTACCCTAAATCTGGGACAAAGTTAGACCAACCTACAAAACTCATCTCAGTTTGTAAACTATAAACATAAACAAATAGTTGTATTGATATTAAGTTAAACAAAGGATTACAGTAAAAGAAAATTCACTTACCAGCTCTCAACAGCTTAAAAATAAGCTTGAGGAAACAAAAGTTGGAAGACAACAAAATCCAGCACTTTGACAACACCAAGATGGAGCAGCACTGCATTGGTGGTGAAACGTGTAACTATACCCAGGTTGGCTCAGAAGTCTGGCCAGTGTTGCTATCTATCGGGAAATGCTAGAACTTAGTGAGTAAATCAACCTAGATGTCAAAATACAGAACATTTAAACTTTTTCTAGTTTTGGGCCAAAGTTAACCTCAAAGGGCCAATGTTACCCCAACTGACGGTACCTTACTTTATTAGTTTTTATGGTAAATCCATAAAGTAGTAGGTCCTAGGCTATGATAAAAACTCGCGAATTTGATAAATTTAATAGCCTACCAAAGTTTATATAATAAGTTTATTATAATAACTTAGACAATAATAATAGGACCTAGGCAAAAACAATATTATTCTAAAACGAAAAAGGTAGGCCTAAGCTAACCTTAAAACCAAAAATACAGATAAACGGGACGAATATGTAAGTACGTTTTAGATTTAGTAGCTAATAAACTTATTTGAGGTATTTCTGTTAGGTATTTGGTGAAATTACCAGCTTAAAAAAACCTAATTTGATTTAAATCCCGTTTTCAATATTCAATTAGGCCTGTGGGCACATAGTTATTCCAATAATTATTAGAAAATATTTTGTCAATAATAGCATTGTATTTGGATAACCTATTTATTATTAATTCATGATCTATGATAATAGTCAAGCCAAAGTTTAAATAAATCTTTGCAGATAGCAGCACATTACGGAAAAGATCAGAAACTGCAATATTCAATTAAGCATGTAGGTAGCAGCACCTCCCGGGATAATAATTCCAATTATTATCAATATTATTTGTTAATAATAAACCCAAAGTTTAATAAAATCTTTGCAGGTGGCAGCACATTACGGTACAGATCTGAGAAACTTAACTGCCACTGCGTATCGAATTACGGACATGCAACTCTTTTTAGTAGTTAAAATATCAACATGATTTGAATATTTGGCAGAACCATTGTCAAAATAAATCGGCAAAAATACTTACCCAATTTTCCTCAGTGTGGCATCACATTTTTTGTCCCGCCTCACTGAGAAAAATGAGAGAGCTCCAGAATTATGACTGCTGTATCCGTAAGGTGCTTTCACCTGGTAGATAAAGGTAAAACTATTTATAATTATTTTGCTACATGTAGGAAAGTGCTGCTACTAGCTTTGAAATTGTGAGTTATTCCTACAGATATTGTAGCGCTCTCTAGTTAAAGTAACAACTATGATCAACCTGATTTCAATATTTGGCAGAACAATTGTCAAAATAGATCAGAAAAAATAGTAACCTACTTTTCCTCAGTGAGGCAGCACACTTCTTTTCTCCCGCCTTGCTGAGAAAAATGACAGAGCACCGAAATTAAAACTTTTCTATTCGTAAGGTGCTGCCACCTGGAAGATAAATTTAATACTATTTATAATTGTTTTGCTACAGACTGGAAAGTGCTGCTACCAACTTTAAAATTGTGAACTATTATTTGATCTAATATATAATTATTATTTTGGTAGATTACTTAATGAATAAATAAAGTAAATTTTGTAAATTATTTGCATAAGATTCTCCCACCTGTGATTTATTTTCATAATGAAATATTCCTATTAATTAATTTAAAAGTCTGTAAAAAACATTTAATTTCTTAAGGCAGATTAAATTTTATTTAACCATAAGTAGTAGCCTAGTACTATTAATTAATTGTTACTTCCTTTCAAAATATAGGTTAGTTTACAGTCTAAGAATATTTTTAGAATTTCACTAACCTCGAAGAACAGAATACAACAGTTTGATTTTTCTAACGAATATTAAAAGACGTTAGTAAAAAAAGTAAAATAAAACTAAATGTAATCTAAGTTAATATGTTACAAAAATTAAATTGTAAAATCCCCTTAAACCAATTTAGAGCTATTTTTTATAAAATAAACCAATTAATTCTGTAGTTGTATAAACCGAATGTAAGTAGCCTACACAACACAAGGGGGTGGCAAATGGGATCAAGCATACAGGAGGCAAACCCCTAAATCCGGTTCTGGTATTGAGCTCTAGGGGTAATTGTAAAGTGGAATTGTAAACAGAGAAAGAAATATAAAATGGAATAATGTTGAAATTTTACATTTCGGAATATATATTCACAGTTATCACATAATCATGGGAAGTTGTTAAAAAAACCTTAAAATCAAAGACAAAAACAAATAGGCCTGAAAGAAATTATCAGACAAATGGAAATGCCTGCATTGACTGTTGGACAGTATAATATTAATTATACTAATTTTGTAACGCGTAAAAATTTCAGTGCAAGTAAAAGAGTTGTTTTGTAACACTTTCAGTGCAAGT